>JARQSV010000642.1:471813-483721 GCA_030142285.1 Calameuta idolon
GATCGCACTCGTGAAAACACTTCTGAATAATACACGCATTCGCAATTTCCGACCACTCTCTTCTTCTTCTCTGACTTCGTTCCTCTTCCTTTCGAATTTCTAAATCGTCTTGTTCCCTTTTCTTTTTTTTTTATGTGTCATGTGGAAAGGGGACCTGGGCGCATGTTCCTCTAGGAACTTTGACCTTTGACCTGATGTTCTTAAGGAGGGAGTAAATGGAGGTCAAAGGTCATGGTGAGCAGGTCGATCAAGCATATCGAATTTTGCTGAAAGTAAAATCGAAAGATTGCGTAACGATGCGTGAAAAGGAAAACAAAATGGCTGATCGATAATGCGAGCGAGTAACTTCGTTATTGAAATTAAAATCATAGCTTTCCGACGTTACTGTTATCGATTAATAAATAATTGTAGTAATTGATCGAATAATGATGATGACGATAATGAATTATTGAAAATAAATGAAAATATTAAAGAAACTCGAAAAAAAGGTCGAGGAAGTGGAATACAATTTGTCGCGGATTAAAATTAGGAGGGGTGGGGTTGGGGATTGATAAGGGTCAATGTTCGAAGGAGGATTCCAAATTTGGCAAACGTGCTGGTAGAAATTCATTTTTCATTTTTATTTTCGTTTTCTTGTTGGAAACACAAAAAAAAATCTTCCATCGGTCATTTTTGATTTTCTCTAGGATCTTGAATTTTTTAAAAATTCTCACTGTTTTTTCGGGCGTATAAATGCGACGAAAAAAAAAAATCAGAATATCAATCTTCCAATTACAAAAGAAAAGGGACAATAACGTGCGACCTGTGCCGATAAATGGCCAATCGTCTGTTCAAGGATCGACCTGACCTTTGAACCCCTTAGATCTCTTTCCGACCTTTCTTATCGACCTGGAAAATAATAATTCTCCTCTGTCCATCTTATGTAACTCTTCCGTAAAATTTCATAGTCCCGCGATTTGATCCTTTTTCTTTTTTTTTTTTTTCTATCACACAACCCCCTACCTACCAGGGAGGGCAAGAGAATAAGAGAGAAAGAGAGAGAGAGAGAGAGTACAGCACGAGTGAGCCATAAGAGAAAAAAAAAATTATTTTTTTTCAACCAGAGAATTGATTTAGGTTAGGTCCAGAAATGTCTCGCGAGACGTCATTCAGCATCCCCGAACGAACTAGACTTATTTATTTTTGTTACTACGGACGAGAGAGGAAGAGAGAACGACTGGGACTTAAAAAGATATATAACGTATGAAAGATCACGTGCATCTTTTGTGCGATTTAGCAAGGAGAAAAAAAAATATATACTTAATTAGGCATTGTGCACTAGGGAGCGAGAGCGAGAGAGAGAGAGAGAGAGAGAGAGTATGAAAATGAAAACCATGTTGGTGCCGTGGGCTATCGGTATATATAATATATAATATATAATATATGCCTACATTGTACATAAAACACTGCCCCACATTATACATATATATATATATACATAAATCTATATATATAAATACTATACGACGTTGTCATATCGAAACCGTCACGATGGTCGTTTCGAGCGTCACAGTTTCTCGAGCTTAAGGAACATCTCGAAGAACCAAAAAAAAAAAAAAAACTGGAACGAAAGAAAATTCGAAAAAATTATTTTAGACAAAACTCGATCCGACCATCCCGACTGTTTCAGTGTGACTCTATCGCGTCCTACGTTCGTTATACACAATGATGAAAACTATTGGCTTTCCGCAGGAAGGTGTACCGCGTACTGTATCTTAACGAAGGAACAAAGAGAAAGAGAATTAAAGTTGACAACAAAAAAAAAAATAATAAATCCTGCGAGCCAAGAGACGCGGGATGATAACGAAAGAAAAAAAAGAAAAGAAAAAAAAATAATAATTATGAATGATAAAAAAAGGTACTTTTCGCGCGTGTCCGTGTGCATATGTGTGAACGTGTGCGTGGGTGGGTGAAACAGATGAAAATTTTCAATATTTTCAATCTACGTACGTACGAGACAAAGTCTCGGCGTTAAGTGAAAGAAAGAAAAAAAAAAAGAAAAAAAAAACGCCTGTAAAGTCTTCTTCTTCTTTTTTTTATTATTATTTTTTTTTTCTTCTTCTTCTCGTCTCTTCTTCTTTCTCTTCTGTGCAGAGCCTCGCCGTTCAATCTCGATATGCCATTGAGGTTTTCTCTACTATACATAAGCGTATACCGTAAGTCAAGTAGGTTAAGTAAAAATAAATTGATAAGACGTTGACGATGCACGGGATTGATAAGAGACAAAAAATATGCGAATTGTAGAGAGGAAAAGTCAAGAGAATTTTTGGGACTAGGGTTACGTTCGAGATCGAATGATAACGCGAGCGGACTCCGATATCCTGATTTAGGGTTATTGTATTATCGAGGGACGCGTTTTGGAGGGATGAATTTGATGAGGTGGGGACGATCAGGAAATTTGGCAAAACGGAGTCGCTTTTGACGACGGAGATGACGATTCCACGTGTCACGTGACGAATTTTGAGGAATCGTTATCTTGTCATTGGACGGCGAACGACGATCGCGCGATCTGGCGGATGACTGAGTGACTGTTGACTGTGTTGGTATAAGGACAATGGTATTTGGACGGTAACATTAAATTATGGGAAACGCTTCGCGTTTGAATGTGCGAATGGATGAGGTAATAAATGAAGGGAAAAGAAACGGCGGGAAAATTTGAGTAAAAAAAAGAAAAATGCGTAAGGAGACCCTGGTTAAGAAAGAGCCCATTATATTGATGAAAATATTATAAATTATTAATGTAATAATAAAAAGAATGAGATAGTTATTATTATTACTGAATCACGTAGTCGTTATTGCCTTTGAATTTTTTTTTTATCAAAAGCAAAAATCGTAAGAAGCATTTTTCGAAATTTTTTTAATTTATCTGATCTTTAACCCGTTTTTCCTATTTTTTGAAATCCTGGTGTCAATCGTCTTACGTGGTCTCTCTTGTTTGTCTCTGATGGTTGATTTGTGGTTTTGACATTTTTTTGAATTTTTTTTTTTTCATGATATCGTATTTTGGTGTCAATAAGTCTATTTTTTTCTTTTTAAGTATCTATGGCAACTGTATCTTTGAATCGAAGATGCTTACATTATTCAAGAGGTTTTTCCTTCTTCGATGGCAATTCAGTGAACTGCGTTCCTGCTGCAGGTGCACCTGCATTTGGTGCCAATGGTAAAGCGCTAGCAGCAGCTCGGATAGTACCTCAAGTCGTCGAGCAAGTGGCGCTGCGTGTACTGGCAGGAAAGTGCTGCCCCCTTCGGCGGAGGATTGTGGAACTACGCACGCATCGTGAGCATAACTGTTACGATAACAAACTTCAAAGAAAATACTTTGACTTGAAAAGTATCTCGAGACACATGTGGATATGTAGTTACATAGAAATTTTTCCATATTCGTGACTCCGCGATACTACACGATGTATTGTTATATATGAAAATCGATAATGAGAGCACGAAATAAAAACGTAACATATTTATTGAAATGATACCTTTACATGTGTCGTAAAGAGTAGTACGACATCCCTCGAAGAGATGGCGCCACATTGACTGATCCAAAAACCGTCATCCTTGAATTTTATTTACTTACATTTTTTATAATACCAAAAATCTTAAATAATAATTATAATTTTTCAAAGCCCATAACAATTAAAAAAAAAACTGTGGAAAGTAGGTTAAATTCTTAAATTAAATATTCCTAGCGGACAATCCTCGTACAGGTATGTAATTACATGCATATGAATGTGCATAAAATGCCGGTAAGAAAATTCTGCACTGCTGCACTTCTCTTGCATTCGATACCTGATGCACAGATGCAAGTAATTTTTCTTATGCGAATTCACAAAGTTACGTATACTTTGACGAGGTCACGTTTTGCTCAGGGACGAATATTTTATTATCCGTGCACGATGATCTTTAATATTTCCATGCAACTGCACGCTGCAGCTGCAATTGCATTCTTGTTATTGACAAAGATCAGTCAATTTGCTTAACAACCCATAAAATATACGAAGTATTTTTTTTTTTTTTTTTTTTCAAATTACGTTATCACCTCCCGTTATCAGTTTGATTATTGTTAAGTAATATTTTATCAATTTTTTTTTTAAATAATAATTTTGCACAAAAATCATTCCCAATCGGCAAAAGCACTTTGCAACTGACTATACCTGCTGACAGGACGATACCTTTCTACAGCATAACAATGTCCTGTAGCAGCGAATGCAGAAAACATGGCGTCTACAATGTTGCAGCTGGCCAATATCTTCGATGCTTCTTGTGCCTAGTATACAGGCACGTATATATATAGGTATACTGGCGTAAGGAGTTGCACGCGTGTTCCTCGGACACACGTCGTGTGTGCGGAGTCGCTGCAGGCCGAGAATTCTAACGAGAAAATAAAGAAAATGAAAAGTCGATTTTACGACATATTGGATTCGCTGATTTACAGTATCGTCTTCCCACTTGATTTCACGCACGACTGCCATATGTGCACAGACTAGAATGCAAGTAGGTGGATGCACTTGCGCGGCCATCTTGCCGTAGCGGCAAACGGTAAATAATTTTTGCATAAGATAAAGATAATGTAAATAACAATTTTTTTTTTTTCAAAAATAGACTAAGTCCAAAATAAAAAATTTTTATTAAAAAGTGTCTATAGGATTTTTTCTTATCTGTACGTATCTTGTTGTTTCCCTGTGAACGTAAGAAAAAAAAAAAAAAAAAAAAAATGGTCTCTCCTTATCCGATGTGCCAATTGGATTTATTTGTCCAATTTGTTTGGAAATATCGGCCGCGCGTACGTCGCAATCTGGACGAGGCGAAGGAAAGCAGAAACGATCGGAACTTGGTTTCCAACAGTTCGGAACGTATCGATTCGAAAGGTATGTCTAAATTGGGCGTCCGGTTCGAGGAGCAGCAGCCATTTTGCCCGGCGGATCAAGATTCGGCAGAATTTGGCTTTTTCGTAATTGCATGCAGACGCGCGTCTCGGTAACGAATAATCGTATGCGCAGAGTCGTGATCGGCGACACTCGTGAAAGTTCGTGGAAGTTCGTGGGAGCACCTCGCTCCTTTAACAAGGCTGTCCGGGATCCGAGCCGAATTTTCTGACCGCGAATTTGTTGAGCGGCTCGACGTCGCGCGCGATAACCGACGCCGACGTCGGTGCCGACGCATCTCTGAATTATAACCGACCTGGGGATGATTTAGGAACGGTAGCCAATGGCAAACTTAATTATACTTAATTTATAACCTTTCAAAATGTAATTAAGAAATATTCGAGAGACACGCTTTTACCTTAAATTCCTTTGGATCGGTTCTCATAGTTATTTACAAAAAAAAAACAAAAAAGATTTTTTTCTCTTCGTGTTACATTTTTTTCGGAACGTATCGTACGCTCCTTTTTTTTATTCCACATATATATATATATAGTCGTTACACATACACGTACAGTGATATATGCATAGGGTGGCTTGTATTTACGAACGCACACCCACTTTCCCTCGATTCGCAAAATAGGTACTGGATGGCCATTTGGAATGTTGCGAATGTTACGGTGGGCGCCGATTGATCTGTACCCGTTACGGAGGACAGGATCAAAGGACAGTCGGGATCCTAATTAGTGAACTCGAAACCGCCGACACAGACAGCAGCCCGTGGACCAACAGCATCAGAGCACAGCCAGCAGCCATGGCATAAAGCTGGTATTACATGCGCATTGACGACATACCATTAATTAAAGAAAAAAAAAAAAAAAAGAAAAAACATTCAAAAGTTACTTTCACGCGATGACAGAATTTCCAAAAAATACAGTCCAATTCGTGGGATTTTGTCGGAATGAAAAGTGATTGGTAAAAAAAAATTTCGAAAATTCGCTCAATAATTTTTGTAAAAAAAAAATTAAATCACGCATGGACCTATCAATGCATTTTTTTTTGGTTATCTTTTTTTTCTCTTTTCTCTTTCTCCCATTCATTCAAAATTTTCGAAAGACTCCCAATCCGATCGTTCCTTCTTTTCAGTGTTTCTTTTTCCATTCGTCTCTTTTCTATCTTTTGGCCCCCCCCCCCACCCCCCCTTTCCACGTCTTTTCGACTTTTTTTCTTTACGTCACAAATAGGCTTCGACTGGCGATTGGTACCGAAGATTAGACCGGCTCGCTATCGGTATCGAACAAGCCGGACCCGTTTCAACCTTTCGCTTCGGATATATCCGACAAGACTTCGTGTAAGATCGGGATCCACAGGACTGCCTAAGATCCTAAGATCGTTGTTATATCTGCCGATAAAGGATACGCCACTCTCGAGGGTCCCACGTTATAAGAGGGAGTAGCGAATTAATTATACGGCCGATATAATTCCTCTAGGTCCGCCGGCAGCGCCATCTAGTTTCGGTTTATTTCACTATGGTCCATGAATATTAATAGCCATTTTAAATGCGCGACATTACCATTAGATATCGATACGGACACCCGTTGTATTATCAGCCGAAGACTGTGTACCGTTAGACGCAAATTTTATTTCTCAAGGAAAAAATAATGTAAAACAAATTTGTACAGTCCATAAAAAAAAGAAATAACAGACGGTCCTCCTATATTTTATTTTGAATTTGCACGTGGAGATCGCATACCTGCTGCCAAAGCATTCCGTGCTGTTTGCCTCATTAAACGTTCCGCATTACTCTTGGTGGTGACTGGAAGAGCTCAGGGCGCATGCGCAGTCGCGTAACGCGAACGTATCTAAATTACAGATCGATGGACGCGACGTAAAACAGGTGGCTGAGTTGCCGGACTACTTTGACAATTAGTCCACGTATAATTGGCTCTGCATCGCAAATCTAGGGAAACGTGGATACGAGAAACGTCAAAAAGGCTTAAAATACCTTTAAAATAATTGATTATGGATTTTTGTTTTTTTTAACACAAACAATTATGATTCCTCACTGACAGCGGGTATCCGCTCTTTGTTATTGTTACGAACTGTCAGTCCGTACGGCGTAAGTCAAACTTGTACAGGGTGTCGATATTGAATATTACACGAGGGTTAGGTTCCGACTGTCAGACGCAAGTGTCATAGTTCACACGTCGATCGTTAAGTTTGTTTTGCTTTGATAAATAAGTGACAGAGATAAATTCAGTTACGATATTATCGGGTGAAAATAAATAAAAAATTTTTTTTTTTGGAAAGAGCAAAAATGAAAATACGTGTACGTGATTCTTTTTTTTTTAATTCGACAGTGTTCATTATGAAAATTACAGGCATAAAATTTGGCAAATCAGTGCCGTATCTTCGCATGGGCCCGGTCCCATTTATTGGGGCCCCGACCGTGTTCCACCGGGCGGACCCATCGATCGATGCACTTTGAAGATCAGCGTCAGGCGGGTGTAAGTTATTGTTGGCCAACCAGTACCGATGGGATGACTTCGCTCATTCGTTAATGCACCGATTAATTTAATCCACGGAATGTCGCTACCGACTGCCTTACCGACTGCATTCTTCGCGTGTCTTGCCCCCTGATGACAGTCCTGACTTGGTGCATCCTCTGCAGGTCCCCCTGATGCCGGGTGGATGCACAGATGCACTCGGCATGACAATATTAACGACGGAGGCAAATTTAAAAAATTATCCTTCACTCGGACGAACTCAAGTTTTATTATGATTATAAATTATTTTCATCGCGTATATCAAGTCGAGTTTTTAATTAAAAAATTTTTTTATTTCCCTTTCATCAAAAATACTTTTTCAATTACTTTTTCAGGCAGTTTTAGTGCCAACTACGACCTCTTGTCGTTCCCGTCGAATTCCATGACTCGGACTAAACTGACGTTTCCGGCGACTTGCGAAATATACGAGAAATTATTCACGTCCGCTGATTATTGAACGATCGATCCGACGCCCGTAAAAGCTCCAGTAATTTACGGCCCTGGGTAGGCGGTAAAGACGATCTCTGCGGTATAATGAAATTCATATTTTCCAAATTTCACACAGGACGGACTTTGGTAATCTTGATCATTTTTTTTTTTTTTCTTTTTCCTTTGCTCTCTTACTTTTTCCTTAACACACTCCTACAGGTGCGTCCACACGGGAACACGCGGCTACGCCGACGCGGATAATCGTAAATTCGTGGTGACAAGCGATCATAAAGCGCTCATTAATTTCAATACTTTACGATTGGGGGCATCCAATAATGCTAAAGGTGTCTTTAGTCTAATCGCTGGATGCACGGAGCCACAAGTGTGGACGTCCCATAAAGGTAAGAAACATATCTATATAGGTATTGTTGAGTGGTAATGGGCGCGTGTATAGACGCCGCTATATATATATATATACACGTTAACGTAGACCGCTCAGAGGATTTCCATAGAAATAGCCTTTCACGGCGAGGAACATCAAAAGCACCGGATTTTCTCTATGGAGTTAAATCCCATAGGCAATAATGGCACCCGCTAAACGATACGATAAATTGAATTCTTTAGAGGCACCAGGACATTCGCACCTGGTTCACCCCGTAAAGATATTTTTTTTTTTTTTTTTTTTTTTTTTTCAAAAAGACAAATTACCATACTCTCAATTTTCGCGTGCAATTTCACGGGATACGTTAAGCCGACGAGAACGATTAAGCGGGAGTGATTTTTGGGTAGGACAAAAAAATGAATGGTGAAAAATAAAAAAAAAAAGAAATAAAAGATTTGCGAATATATTCGCGATATCAATGCCGCCGGTCGTCGTTAATAACTCGTCACGTATAAACGCCACGTTTTTCTTTGTCCTTTCGTTTCTATGGGGCACGGAGAATGGGACTGGTAGCAGGGACGTCTCGTTCGATTGTCAGAATGGCGCAATGGGGTTGGCACCACTGTTAGTGACTACTGACTACTGCCTACGCCGACAGACTCTATTAAAGGCACGCGGTTCGTTTGGTCACGTGCTCGCACAAGTGCTAAATTGGCATCATTTGGTGTCACAAAATCCTGGGCTTCGACCTTCGTCGCTCGTCGACGTAGCTCGTGTATCTCCGGAAGTGTTCGGGGATACTACGGTGATATCCTTGGACCTGTACTTATCGACTGGCTGTGGGATTTAAGTTCATGGCTCGTAGGACGGGACTCTGACGATTTTGAATTACACGCGGAGAATATGGAAAGTGTCAAAAAAAATTTTAATCGACGAAAAAAATGTTATGAAAAATTAAAAAAAATTGATTGCATCGCTTAACGAGGTTATGGACTTTTATGGGTTTTTTTTCACGAAACTTCGGAATAAAGTCAATCGTGATCTGATTGAAGACGGATCTTCCGTGGGGAATGTAATTCAAAAGTGGTTTGCTGTATCTGGCAAAAAAGTTCGTATTGACAATACACAAAACGGTCGAAGAAAATATATGGAATTACATTGAATTCGTAATTTTTCTCGAGACGCGATCGGAATATCGATAAGGTATCACGAATTACGTAAAATCGAAAAAAATTTGTTAATTCAAAAAAAAAAATGTATAGCGACCAGAGTTTCGAAAGTACCCGAAAAATATTTGGCAAAATTTCTGTAATTAATTTCTTTTTTTTTTTACAAAACACGTAAAAAAAATATTCCCACGTACGCGAACCATAAAAAGTGGAGAGCTCCCATTATTGCGGTCGAATATTCCATATGCGTGTGCACCGGCAGCCCGTAAGCATATTGTACAATGGAACAATACTTGTACAGCTATCGAGAACCGGTAGGCAGTGTGTGAAATGGAGAATAGCCCAGTACAACGTCACATGTGTATATATACATATCAGTCACGTATGTCCACGCATGTTCCACGCACTACGAAGGGCTTTGGTAAAACGCACAAACAACGTATTGTAATAATGGATGCGTGTCCCGTCTACCTCGAGCGAGTAGGCAGCACGAGTGCCAGTACGTGTTGTACAAATACGATATCGGCTCAAGGGTGAAAACCCCATAGGCACGTGGCCCCTTTTGAAAGGGCGCCGAATATAACGAACACCCCCAACCGTGAGCCACCCCCAGGGGCGGAGGCGCCCCACCCGAGGGCACGAGGCCTGCAAGGCTTCAGGGCCGCGAACTACGCGCCGGTGCCCTCGCAGTTTTATGGGGGTTAACTTACAAAACCCCATTGCTAATACGACGGGGACCCATAAGCCCCCCATTAATACTTTTTTTTAATGTAACCATGATCCTGTTTCTTGTAATCTTAGAAAGTATCTCGAAGGGTTCTTGAGCACTTTGTTTCGCATACCCACCGAGGGGGGGCACCACGTGCTCATAATTAATTCCAAAAACTAAATAAAATCCTGTAACGAAACCCCTTTTTCTTTTAATTGCACAAAACAACAATTTTCAAAAATCAACATCCAAAAACGTGTGTCGAAGGATGGAGCCGAAAATCGAAGCCCGTAGAAAATCATTGGCGACCCCTGATGACGCAGTTGCGAATCATCTCGGGTGTTCCTCTGTAATTTAGTCGTCACACGACTCGCCGGTCCAGCCTCCTTAATCCCGACATTGGCCCGTCAAACGGGCAGGGGGGAGAGGGAGAGGGGGAGGGGGGGATCCTCTTCAGATCTTACCCACGTCATCCAGCATTGTATTGCTCGAGAGGGAAGATTTCGAGGGGGGTGAAACACTCGAGCGACTTCCAAGGAACCAGATGGGGGGAGTAGGAGGGGTGCTAATACGACTAGGTGCAAGATGTCAGAATTGGCGCCAGACCTAAAAAAAAAACTTTTGACTTAAAATTCAAAAAAAAAAAAAAAAAAAATTCAAAAATATTTCCCGACGCGCGTGCGAGTTTTGAAAAATTGGCGAAGCAGCGAGACGAGGTGAGTCGCGGTGCAAAAAATGACCGCGGGCGATTCGCACGCACACTCGGCCGCCACTTGGCCCGGAATACGTAGGATCGCGCGCACGTTTACCCACACAGAGTCCTCTTGGAAAACAATGGGATTTTCAAGAAGAGGATCCTCTATCGGAGAAACACGCCCCGCGCTCGGAAATCGTGGGAGGAATCTCGCGTGGGAACGTAGTGGCGGTTCCCGTTGATTCGAGCCAAGTCGGTCTCTCTCGTTCCGACTTTAGTGTGGAGGAGGCCTACATAGACACCCACGTGGCCGTACGTATAGGTATAGGTGTATGTAGAGAGACTGGTGGGTACAAGCGAGAGAGAGTGTGGCGCCCTGACGAGAGAGAGAGAGAGAGTGCCAGGTCGTCTCGAGTTCCCGAGTACCCGAGTTCCCGTGTTAGCAGAGCGCCGACCGAGTGCTGAGTCACAAAGCCGTTCCCAGTGTTGGTAGCAGTGGCCCGCGCAGTGGTACTGGTAATAAGTAACGTTGGTAGTGGTGGAGGCACTTTTGCGCGCGTCATTATGGGACCGATGCCACGCACTCGTGAAGGACTGGAGTACGTAAACCGTTGACTTTCCCAAGGGGGTTCGAAGGCTGGTCATCCGGGCTCAAAAAAAGGGTCCAAAGAGAGGAAGAACAGAGAGCGAGAATTTTGACGGACGCAATTGGGAGACATTCGGTGCCAAGATGGAATCGCCTTTCGAAGGATTCCTGAGCGCATTTGTTTGGCGCTTCGGGGATACATTTTTTTTTTTTTTTTTCAATTTCGTTCGATATAATTATTTCACCTCACGTTGGGGATTCTACGGATTTATTGATTGGTTTCGAATCGATCGACTGACGGATACCCGCGGCGCCTGGAATTGCTCTCGCGCATCAAACCTCTACGCACAGTCGTACAAGTTCAACGAAAAGCCGTCGTACCTGTCCTATGTATAAGAAGAGTCGAGTAACGTGTAGCTTTGAGGTTAGGTATTAATCTTACGGGTTCCGAGCGCAGCGCGAGAACTTGTTACTCGCCAGGTGGCGTCCTTAAAT
>JARQSV010000642.1:483821-506161 GCA_030142285.1 Calameuta idolon
GTATAGCCAACCTGAACCTTCGAGGAGGTGGCCATGCACTGTCTCCAGAGATTTCTGTCAGGTCCTCGGCCAATGTCCGCCTAACAGGTCGACCTTTGACCTCACGAGGGTGGTCGGCCCCGGGAGGTCTCCCGATCACGCTCCTCGTATCGGCTACTCGGACACGCCCGTGGTCCATCATCCCATCATCTCCGTTCGACCTGGACACGACACCAAACACACGAACCTAACCTCGATCTTCTCTCTTTTTCTTTCATCTCTTCGTTCCGCTTCTCTTCTTCTTCCTCTTCTTCTTCTTCTCCGCCTGGTACTTCGTGGTAGGATAATGTTCCGCTATTTAAATGATGTTTACCAGGAAATAAAAGGCTCACCTCCCATGGTGTCTTCCTGCTCGCTCCTATAGTCCGTGCGTCTTACGTGCTGCGGCTTCACGAAGTATCATCGATCATGAAACGACCTGTACACGCATAAAGGGATCCGGAGCGATTCGTCAAAAGGCTGCTTGGTGCAAGATCGAGGAGGCATACGTCGTGAAACAGCCGGTAGAATATCTGGACCTCGACCGGGAGTGCATAACGCAAGGACGTTCGGGGTCAATGTCCTCGTATTAATTAAAGGCTAATTAAGCACTGTCGCTTTCATCCGCGCTCACGATCCTTCCCGAGTGAAATCACTGTTATCGGCCAGATCGCCGATAAGCGTCCCACGATCCGGCGCAGATCGAGAGACTCCAATCCCACAGCCTTTGGCGTCCTCATGAAGCAGCAAGATCAGAAGGAGATGACGAGGAGCAGCGGGTCCCAGCTATTCCAATTAAGTAAGGTGAGGGACGCTGGGATGGATCTGCCTAGCCTGACCCAACCTGACTCCTTTAGGATCACCTAACCCCAATTTCATCCGCAGAAAATGAATTCCTCGAGTCAAGGTGATCCTTCGGGATCCTTCGGGATCCTTCGGGATCAACGTCGACGTCAACGAAACCCACGACTGGACCCACCGAGGATCGGACGCAACAGGACTCGGGACTCGGTCACTCGAAAAAGAGAAGCCGTGGAGCTGATGGCTGCTGAAGGAATGCGCAGAAGAGGAGGAAGAGGACGTCGGAACGGAAAGACCGAGAGAGAGAGAAGGGACGAAAGAAAGAAGGAAGGAAAGAAAGAAAAAAAAAAGGTTAAACTCGTTTTCGTTTTCGTCGCTAATTAGACTCGTTAACCGCCTCTCGGCATAGCCAGCGTAGCCATAACCGGGCAACTTCAGAGACCGGCGAACGAACCGAGAACCCAACCAACGCTTGGAGCTAGTTTGTTCTCGTCGTCCAATCCTCCAGGGTGCGTTTCTTGATCGGTAGCGGTTCACGGTGCACGCGCACTCTATGCCCTTTACGCGAAAATCGTAGCGCCTCGCCGGACCCCCTACGTACTTTCGACACTTTCCTTTTCCCCCCGAAATACGTCGATTCCGCATGAAGTCACGAACAGCGCAATTGCGAGCTTCGTCCCGTATGTGATTTTTTTGATCAAATTTTTGAACGCTCCTTTATGGAGCTTCGCTTCAGAGAGACGTACAAATACCTGGCGCAATACCGTTTCCTTTGGGCTGATCACGTGACCCGTTGGTCACCCGTGTGTCGGGCTGTTGATTTACGAGAAAATGACAATTCGCCATTTTGTTCTTCGAAATGACGAATAAATTTGATCGAGGCTCTACGCAAGTTATCGTGTCGTAGAACAAGAGTCGTTCAGCAGGTCTGTTGAAACTGGATGACTCAGAACTGTCGTGTCTGCATGGTGATATGTGTGTCAGTGGATCAGTGCTACCAATCGTCAGAGTGAAAATGACAGTCATCCTGGTCCGGGGATGCTTGCTAGGTTGGTCCCCCTCCTGGTCTGGGACTCATCGTCGCTTGGTGTCTCTTCGAGGTCCTGACTCTATCCATCAGGAGGCAGCCAGGACCTGGGCCAGACAAGACCCAGACCCATACCTGGGTCTGATTGAGACACACCCGGGATACAGATCGCCGATAGTCGATGACAAAACGAACATTGGTGACGGGAGCCGGCGTGAGATAATCATCATTTTTCAAGGCAGTTTCCAACGGCACGATATCGTCGGTCGATTGTCGTTTCGAAAGATTCGACAGGTCGCGTCGAAGTGGCCGAAGGGATTTTTCATGAAAATATATATTTCTTAGAGTCACCTGTGGCGCGATTTGAAAAAATTATTTTTGAGGTAAAAAAAATGAAATTTCTGATCGTACCGCAACGTTCGTTCGGCAGATTGGATAATTGCAAGAGTATAGCATGTAATTCGTACGCGAAGGCGGACACTGACGTCTCTCGGCGGGGCCCTAATACTCTGTGGGCGGCCATGTTGAATCGTGATATGGGACTTGCAATTAAGGCCGAGTAGGCCACCCGGACGAAGCGGTGCGATAAGGTGAGTTTGCTCGGAGCCCGTCCGAGGTCTTGAGCTTGACCCTTTGACCTTTCCTGCTATACTTCGCAAAGCACTGTGCGCTTCTCCTGGTTAGGTCACGATTAAATACTGATTGGGTGGCCCTAATAACTGGGGACTTCCATACGCGCGGTGGGTATGCAGAACTTCGAAAATTGCACAAAGTATATTCGAGGTACAAAAATTATCGATCTTAACGACATTGACGATAACTTGAATTCAGGTATGGTTATCGATAAAAGAAAAAAGGCTTATAAGAAAAGAAAAAAAAAAAACTCAAAATCAAAACTCAACCTGCTCCCATTAGAATAACGTGAAAGGGTATCGGTTTCACCTGTTGTCCCTGCACGATCAGATAAAAAAGTAGCCTCGGGTTCCCTGCGGCTATGCAAATCCTAAGCGAACTAATGAAGATTAAGAATGCCCAAATAAGGAATTAAAAAAAGGAAGGACAACGAACGCGAACGGTTTTGCCTCATTTCTAAAACGTCTTCCTAACGAGTGAATACCGAAGTCCCGCGCATTCCTACCAACTTCGAGCGCGACTAGTACGACGGCCATTGTTACCGCAAGCACGGGAGTCCCAACCGAGTGTCAAAGAGGCCCGGACCTCCTAAGGAGAATTTTACAGGCTATCTGTTAAATCAAACTTCTCATCGAGAGAATTTTTTTTTCTAAAAAAAAAAAAAGAAAAAAAGAAAAATTCGACTACCTGCATCCACAGTCAGAACGGTAGCTCACGAGATTTCATCTGACGAAGAAACTTCCAGGAAACTTTCAACGCAGCCTCTCTAATTGAATTTCACGAATATTTATTTCTGATCCGCCTTTAGTACATATATATATATATATATATATATGCACATGCCAAAATGCAAGTGCAAGTGCATCGTTGCAACGATCGCCTTCGCGACAGAGTCCGAACTCCTGCACGATCAGCGTATCGACTTCAATTCGATGCTAAAGAGACAATCATGCGTGCGGGTATCTACCGACGCACATATAAAGGTAATAGATCAGCTGGCTACCCGAGATCCGATAAGATATAAATATCTGCCGGCTTCCGTAACAAACGCGGCATCATTATCGGCGTTATTTATTGCGCCCGGTGTCCTTATGCAAAAGTTATTACGGTCAAGAGTCGTTCTCGCGCCGCGTCTGTACGTTTCAATAAGGCGAAACTGGATCGCGCGAGATCATACACGTGGGTATGGCGAATTTCGATTGTATGGAATCGTTAAAAAGATAACAAAAAATTTTATCTACACCTCGATAAAATAATTTTATGAGACAAAAAAGTAATTGCACAATACAATCGAGTGGCGAATTGAATTTAGTTGAGGTATAGATTTTTTTGAAACTACTATGTCTGTCTCCGTCTTACGCACGCGATCCCCGATAAGTCTCTCTCTCTCGCACTCGCAGGTGGTATAGAGATTTCGCAAAATCCAAGGTCCCCACCTTCTACGTTTCACCGGCCGCGTTGCTTCGGCGTTGAAGTCGTCTACTGGCTCTTATTCTGTTACTTTTATATTTCTGTCTCTCTCACTCCTGTCTCGGTGCCCATATGTCCGTCTCACTCGCACTCGTGAACCTCTATAGGGAACTTATGAAAATTTTAAAGGGTCCCCCCCCCCACCTTTACACCCTTAAGGCTATTTCGCGAACGAGCCATCCTCCGTCCGTGAAGAGATAAATCAATGGACCATAAACAAACGATATCTCATCGTCTCAATGTTTACCAAGGGCGGTTTAAATGTCTTGTTAAGAAAAACCTACGCGCGTCCCGACGCTGGACGTGTCGAAGACTTTTATCTTTCTCTCTCTCTCTGATTCACTTGCACCGTGAATGACAGAAAATTTATCGATTTAACCTATCGAGCATAACGTATAATATTTCTTAATTGCAAAAATTTTTTTAAATTACTTTCTTTCTGACTATAAATTACATGAATTTTTCTTTTTTTAAGTCAAATTAATTAATCGTTAAATAATTTAATCGCGTCACAGACAATGTATCCAGCAGGTGGCAGTCACTTCGTGAGTATAATTGGCACTGAGCGAGCAAAGTGCCACGATAATGGTTTTACATTGGTTTGCACGAATCGCGATGCATCTTACGTGAGTGACGTGCGTGCAGTTTATACGACTTCATAACGCGATACATCCCTTTGCCATTTTATCTTTTTTCGCACAATTTTTTTTTTTTTTTTTTTTATATCCTGTGAACAACCTCCGATAGGAAGTTCTAAGCGATCCGTTTACCATAAGTTTTCAAGAAGTGCATAAGAGTTGCATGGATGCGACAAAATTGCATAGAAAGTGCATAAGAGCTGCATCGTGGGTTTCGAAGTCCAGGAAAAGTGCATTTGGGACACGGTGTTACCGATATGCCAAATTTTTGATTCTAGATCCACGAACATCGTAAGTCTTGAAACTGTCTGTATAATGCACCGTGCCTATCCGTACAGATTGTTTCAAAAGAAACCTGCTCACCGGGTCGTCGCGAATGCACGTAGCGTGACTAACGCGTCGGTCGCTCATTGCACAAACTGGCAGTCGTTTCGTTACAAAATAAATCCTACGGTCCGCTAATATATTTTCTCGCGCTCGTATAACGCACTTTGCGATTATATGGTTGGCTTTAGTGTAATCTTGATGGCGGCGGAAGAAAAAAAAAAGATAAGGACAAACATAAGTACGAGGGGAAAAAAAAAGAGAGAAAGATAACACGATTAAATTCGTTCTATCAGGATCGGCGTGTAGATAGCGAGTAAAGAATAAATAAAAATTGCATTAGGCGTCGTAATGAATCAAGAAAATTGCACTTTTTAATGCATTTGTAAAAAAGAGTCTTTTGTATATTTTCTTTTTTTCAGAATTTTATCTCTCGGTATCCGATGGCAACCGATGCATCGATGCACGTTGATAACGGGACTGCAGTTGCTGAAACAAAAATTATGCAACTGACTTGCATTCCAGGCATGTTTCACTCCGACATCTGTTCCAGATGCATTTTTCACGTCGCACGTCCGCGAATGCAATTCCTATCGATTCGCTCCCGTCGAGCGTGTATTGAGTTGACAATTTATATTGAAATCGAACCTCCTCGAGGTGTCGATTAAAAATTCTTGAATCTTTACGCAATTCCAATATAACTTTTTTTCTTTCCCACCATTCAATTCCTCGCAGTAACGCACAGCCAGACTTCGGTACGTCCGGATTATTTATTAAAGCGTAAATGCTCCTCCAGGCGTGATAATCCGCAAGACGTCACACACACGCACACACACACACGCACACACGGACACGGGTATAAAAAATGTACAAAGTATTTGCCAATTTATTACACGGATTTTGCACCTAAGCAAACGTGATGGATGCTCGAAAACGAACGAGAAGATGTTCAATTACTTTATTACAAATACCGTACTCAGCAGCGTTACAGAATTGGCTCTAACTACCTATTAAATCGCACGTGGAACGTAGCGCGGCTAATTTAAGGTGAATTAACTTTTATACGTACGTAGAGACACACGTGTGGCCGAGTGCAGTATACGGGGTTCTTTATACACTCGTATGAGCACATACGACACTGTTATGGGAATCGTTTGAAATTATGGGAAAGATCAGTGGGGGGGGGGGGGGGGGTGGGCAAGGGACATATTTTAAGGTTAAAAATATTTTTGACTATCGCGCCCTCTCTAATGTGTCCATTAGTATTCATGAGTTTGCTCGGGCCACGTATGCCCTTAGATAATATTCCGATTGGCCGAACTTCTTTCGGTCCTGAAGGGTTGAGGTGCGCAGGGCCGTATTAAGAGTTATCGGTTGAGGCGTGTACTGGGCGGGCCCCGTACCTCATCACCGGATTGAGTTATGGCGCTTTAAACTAAAGCGAAACCGAGAGGACGTCGGGCGTCGCGGCGCTGCTAGGCTATTTCGGTGCGCTGACGAGGAGCTGATGAAATAATGATTGACAGTCGTCAATTAATTAGCGTGACCTTCGTCGGTGCGATTTGACAGGTCTTTTTCGAAAAATTTATAAAGGGGACACCTGGTATAACGTGTATTTCTATAGGCGAGAGTTATCGCGAATTTATTATAGAGTCTTTATTTGTCTTTTGTATTCTTGTAAATTTTACTTCTCGTTCCCACTGCATAATGCAGTTGCATAATTTGCAGTTGTCGGCGGAGTTGTGCTGTAATTTGAAGTTTCCGCGAAGTGTCTGTATTTTGCGTCACAGGATGCACTTTTTATGCATTTGTGTGTGTGTGGCTGTTTTTGTTTAGAGGGATGCACTCTGCCTTGGTTATACGATTCGTAAGAATTTTATGTAAATTTTATTCAATTTATTATTGGAAATTTATTCGTGCCGATAAGCTGGTTCGTAATGATAATAATGCATAGTTACAGTATACGAGCATACAGTGTGGAAGTAATTTTGAAAAAAAAAATTGAAAATAAAAAAAAATATTTTCCTTCTAATTCGCTCTTTGTTCTCGAATTTTTTTTGTAGGTGTGAAAAGATTCTTATCCAGGCAGACTAAACATCGGATAATAATTAGCTTGGCGGACCTGTATCATTTTCGAGGGATTTTCAAAATTGATTTTCCGCCTTTCGGAAGAGAGGCGTGAAAGATTTTTATCTGGATCGTCGGTTAGGTTAATCCGAAGAAAAACAGACTCCGAGCTGGAACGAGAAAATAATGAGAAAGTGATAATGACTTTTTTGGGCTTTCCCTAAAATAACAGAATTATCTTTAATTATCGTCGGAGACACAATAAAGGCTGTAGGACCCAATCGGTACGGCTGCCATCTTTTCATTGTTCGCCCGGGCCCAATAATAATAATTATACAGCCAGAAATAGTCAGAGCCAAAGTCTTTGTAGAAAGCCACAAATTGGCGGCAGTCAGCAGCGACTTGGGTACTTTTTGAAAAATTAAAAAAAAAATCGTCTGACCTTTTTTCGAAAATTACACGGAAAATTTCTGGCTCGTTATTTCGATCACGAAAGTCCTTTCGATTGTTCGGGGTATCTTGGGAAGTGACTGTGCGCAAAAAAAAAAATTCTATAGAGACCCAAGAGAGAAAAAAATAAAAGAAGCAAAGGACACGAGCAATTATCGAAAACCCACAATTATTTTGGTTTGGTGAATTGTAAAGGCGTTCGTTATACCTATTTTCGTGAATTATCCTAATTTCTCGAATTCCAGTTGTTTCGTTTGCCAGGAAAAATTCTTATAGGAAAATCGGCAATGGATCTTTGTTGCTGCCAAATGCACGTAGCGCTCGCAGCGCACGTAGCGGACAGTCCTGTACTACCAAAAAGCAATTCCTGTTGCTGCTCGGAGACAGAAGAGAATTAAAGGAGAATGTATTTTAACGAGTCAAAGGTGTTAGCTGTTCCTCTCTCTCTTTCCTTTTACTTTCTTTCTCTTTGACTTTTTTCTTTTACTTTGAAACCCGTGAAATACTTGGTTTGCCCAATATGGTTAGGTATAGACAGAGGGAACATGGCCACCGGTCAGTTATCGGCCGATCAGAAGTTAAGCCTGGGCTCTTGGTTGGCTCGTGAGGTTGGTACCACGGTTGGGACCATTCGACAGTCTTTTCAGGGGTGCCAAATTAACTTCGAAATAACTTTGGTCCCGGCTAGAAACCAATAAATTCACGAAACACCCCAAATAAATCTGTTCGATCCCAGTGACGCTTTGTCCCGCCAGAGGCGCTACCTGTACGGGATTTTTGCAAAGGTCAGGTTAGACGGAGCCTAAAAATTTTTAACGTCTGCCTTGACGACTGAAAAATTATGAAATTAATTTTGGGCCTAATTTTCTTGTTTTTTTTTGAATCTTCCAAGGATACCCATAGTCGTGCAGGACTTGATCGTAATATTAACATCCGCTAATCCTTTCGTAAAGGGCGCGGGAATTTAATTTGCATAAATCGCAGTTTCCAAGGTGGCTTTGAATTCTGGTCGCTATGGCGACCTTTGTCCAGATCGTGCCACAATGGCCACTATCTTCTCGCTTTTTTCTTGGGCAACCAACCCTCTTCCTGGAGAAACGATGGGGAACAAAGAATCCCTCCCTCCCCACCCCACCCCCCCATGCCACCAGAAAATAAACAAGCTAAGAAAGGGGGACAAAGATGAGGTGAATGTAAAAAAGGGGCAAAAGGGTGGAATTCGAGAAAAGAGAAAATAAAAAAATCAAAGATGGCGGACGATTGAAAAAAAAAAGGCTTATACACGAATAAGCGATGCGCCGGTTGGATAATCGAAGAAAAAAGTCGGCGAAACGTGAACTCGCACTGTGCCTCTTCTGTTTCTGCTGCTTCTGTTGGCTCCGCCGCTGCTGGTAGGTCTACCGGAGTGCCGGAGTGCCGGAGTCCCGGAGTGCGCTTGCATCTTCTATCTGCTTATACAGGGTGAACCGAATAAAATGCAACGATTATCGACAACTGTTAGTCACCAGAGACAGTCGATTGGATCCCACCGCATATACATGCCGGATCGCTACCGATTCGAGTGTCTCGATAACAGGGTCTGTCCTAACCTCAAAAAAAGGTGGGACAGGGTCCAAGAAGAAAGAAACGAAGGAACGAAAATTCCTTAACTGGACTCACGGACGAAACGACCTCACCCGTTCACTCGGAATGATCTAGGGAATTTTTATCGCTAACAAAAAATTCCCCAAAATTTCTTTCTTATCCATTCGCAAAAAGCTCCTTGACTCTTGAAATCTCAACTGCCCCAACTTTTTCTTACCTCGTCAATTGTCGATCCTAGTTGCTCCTGCCGAGGAAACGGGAGTTTGAGGGGAAAAAAAAAAATGTTCGGATTGCCTATCCGTGTGACTCTGGCCGTGGCCAATGGGAGTCGAGGACGAAAGGACATCGGGACCGAATCAGTTTATGCGCGACAGGTTCTGCCGGGGCCGGGGCCAACCAGGCTGTAAGCTCCGCTAACTCCAACCTCTGTTCGCCGCGCTCGGAAGAGACATTATTTACAACGGAGTCCCGCGGTAGACAATGCCGGGAGCAGCGGCCATCTTTCGTTCCTTTTCTGTTCTCCATATGCAACAGCATCTGCTGGCCACGGCTCGGCCATCCCGACGGCCGTTTCTTCCACCTTCGAGATCCTCGCCAGCCATCCAGCCATCCAGCGCGACTCCACGACCTTCGGACTATGCGCTCTCTTAGACCAGTACTATTATCATTATCATTCTGAAACTGGGATAAGAATCAATTTTTGAAAATGGTTTCAAAAAAATTTTTTTTTTCTATTACAAAAAATCGTAACTCCGTATCCGGTTCACGATTTTCTGTGAGATGAAATTTATCAAAATTTTTCAACCCAAAATTAACACTCGAGCTACCAGTGAGATTTCTTTGACACAAAATCCAAAAATCAAATATTATCCGAACCCTAAAAATTTGAAAAAAAAAAACCACGTGTATTATATATGTATAAGCAATGGCGGACAAGTACGGCAGCTGGTAGCTACCCTTACAGCAGCTAGGTCTATCTGCATGAAGAGGGCGAAGAAGTGGGGGGGGAGGCGAAGTGGACGTAAGGGCAGGTTTGAAGTGGAAGCCAAGCAAAGAGGACGAGGGCCAGGAAGAGGAATAATCAGAAGCCTCCGGAGCAGAGGAGGAACTTGGTAGAAGCAGCCAGCAGCCAGGAGCAGCAGCCGCCCCAATAAAAACTGCCGAGTTCACGTAAACGAGACAAACCCACACAGTGACTCCTGGACTCGGTGTGAGTAGCACACTGACACACATAGAGAGGGAGAGGCTGAGAACGATATGAAAAATAGCGAGAGGGACGAAGAGGGAAGGCAGCGACCAGCAAACCAGAAACAAGGAGCAAACGACCGAGTGGGGACTGAGAATGGGAGGAACGGTGGAACCGGGCGCGGTTCGCGTTCCAATGTTTGACAGAACAAAAGACTATCGACCGAACGAACACAGAGAGAACCCTTTGCCTTCTCTCTCTCTCTCTCTCTCTCCCTCTCTCCACCGCTAGATCTTATTTTTATTCTCCGTCCCTCTCTCTCTCTCTCTCTCTCCCTAGCTCCTGCTCTCTCGATCTTCTTCCCTCGCGCATCCCCATTCGTCTGATTTTCGTTACCAATCGCCAGTCTGAATTTCTTTGTAGTCACGTGCTCAATTCTATGGGCTCCTCCGTGTATCTCGTACGTGAGACGTGACTGGACCGCGTGCGCGGATGCTGCGTGAAATTTTGCCAGGACGGACTTCAGGAGTGAGACGATATACGTTCGTATGTGCTGCGTACAAATTACTGGAAATTGGGCCACTTTTTAGGGGGCGGTTTAATGACTCTGCTGCTACTGGCTGCGTCTCGGGGGGGGGGGGGGGGGACGTCGATGATCTCTTCTCACGCTCACGATGATCTGGGCTCTTCTCGATGAAATTTCGCAAATTTTTTTTTTCTTGACTGTAGATGCTCTTTATCTTGGTTAGAATTATTTTTATTTTTTTCTCTCTCTCTCTCTCTCTCTCTCTCTCTCTTTCAAAGATATTTTACTCGGGAACTTAATGATCCGTCGCGACGCTAGGATTGATTTTCCTTGTTAAATAAGTGGGCTGATCCTTAAGGTAGCCGCCGTTGACATCTTAGCCGCCTTGAAACGCAAATACCAAATAAGTCAATTCTGCAGGCGGTCGGACCGAGATACTCGAAGAAGGCATAAACTGTTCTTAAGGTTAATTATATGGTTTGTTCCTTGAGCTTAAGGATAATCAGTAATATTTAACCGGGACTGCCGTGTCCTTGATTACTTCACGTTTTTGCCTTTATTCTCATTCCTCTCTTTTATCTTCTTTTTCTCTTTTTCATTTTCTTTTTCTACCGATTCTACATGCTACCAACTTCTCGTTGCCCGTTCTTCGGTATACGTGTGCACGCGCATGCGCACACTCGCGCTTCGTTAAGAATCGCACGCACGCGAGTCGCCGACGCGTGTGCGTGGCACTTAACGATGCTTGGCTAATTGACGTTAAATACAATAATTCAGGTAAATTCATCATAAGCAACCAGAAGCGCCAATTACTATTCACCGTGAAAAACAAATAATATCTCTTACGAGCCTCTTTAATTTGGTCTGCTGGCGCAACGAGACTTTCCTATGACGTTTTGCAGTTGGATCTTCACTGCAACGACTGCACCAAATGCACGCATGCACTCTGATGCGGTATTACCTGTGCTGGCAGTACTTTTTCTTTATTATCATATTTATCACCCGTTATAATTTATAACGTGCGTGCACGATGCATTTTATCAATTCTACGACAGATCAGCTTGGTCCCATTCCTCGATGCACCGATGCACTTTTTTTTTCTTTTTTTCCTATTCGCTAACAAGATAAGAATGGGACAAGGACAGGGCTGCCAACCGACCCGTGACTCACTTTTACTGAAAAACCTTCGTGTGCCAAGTTCGTGCTGCTGCCTATTACAGGTCGGAATCATTATAGGCAGATGAGGTCAAGTAAGATTCAGGCAAATGCAAACTAAAAATGCCCCGAGGACAATGGGTAAATCTCTATAGGAAAATGTGCATGGAATTTAATTAATGCACATGCACCTGCGACCGGAAGTCCGTTGTTGTATCTATGAAAAATATTAAAAAAGGCAGCAGGAGTGTCCGAATGTTGAAATTGAGGTAATAATTTTTTTTTTCAAAGCTCCACTGAATATTTTCACGTTAGTCCCGTGCATCCGCGTGCACTTGGCTTCGCGATGCATTTGCTCCTTGCTCGCGCTGCTCGTATGCAAAGGAGTCGAGGATGGCCGCGGTGTCTCGTGGGTTCATTAAATATTAACGAGAGAGTCAATTTCTTCATTTCGTCGGTGAGTCGCCGCGCGCCATCCGAGCCCTCGCATATAGATTGAAAATTAACTTATATGAGCGCCGACAAAATATACGGCGTACGGCCCTGGCCAAGGTATGCATATGTGGAGACGCGTGCATATATGGGATTCATGGTGCACAATTAACACTGGCTCCTCTATGTTGGTATAAGCTAAATAGGATTGTTTTTGCTTGAGTCTTCTTTTTCTTCTTATCTTTTTTCTTACGTTTATTTATTTATTCGACATATATATATATATATATATATGTGCATATGTTCTTCTCAATGGACAGGAGTTGACTATTGGATTTTTGTTTGCCGACAGAAGCTATAGCTTTTTTGTTTTTTTTTCTTGGACGGTTTCGATACCCTGGAACGAAGAATCGGACCTGCTGGGAACCGAAGGGGAAGTATCGGAAATTTGCGGGAAGTTTAAAAAAAAGTTTTTCATTCAGAATTAAAAGATTGCGTCGAATTAAAAGAAAAGGAAATATTTTAATTAAAAATGTCTCGACGAGCCTCCTAATTGTCCCGATGCGTGTAGAATGATTTATTACACGGCACTGTAGCTGCATTCAAATATGGCACACCAAATATTTCTATATATTATTTAATCTCTACTAATCGGTAATGCTAGCGTTAACGTTCACTTCTTATCAAGTAGTTTCGCACTTTCGTGCCTGACGCGCTTCCGTCTGACTATCCCCTGGTATTACCTACTGGAGGAAACGCTCCGTTCACGATATATTTGCTTTCGCGGGCGGATTTTACAATTTTCGTCTCTTTTATTTCATAAATATAACCTTCTTTTTTTTTTCTCTACTCCTAAACCATTTAACACGAACGAATAATACGCGCGCTTTTTTTTTTTTTGACTTTCCTTACAGAAAACAATTGTTCGATAAATAAGCGTCGAGACGATTGACCATCACGATTAAATAAAGATTACATACAACAATCTCTTTGGCACGTTTACGATCGTCGTTGGTCGAAGGACTCGAAAAATGTGCAAAACAATTTTTCTGACATAATTTCACAAATTTACAAAACAAGAATTAGCCACGAATATCACGCAACTCTGCACTCGCATCGATCGCACTTACGATTTTCCACCATTCGCCGCTGACAACTCCGCAATCGCGCACTTCTATTCACACCTACGGAATACGCCTTTGATAAAGCGTTTCTCTATATTGTCTAATACTTTGGTAATTCGGAAGTGCATGGAACTATGTGTATTATCACTGATTCGCACTCAAAATTACGAGTTCAATTGACGATGACAATTAGACGTATGAAAAAAAGAAAAAAAAAAAGAAATACCCATTGGCTGCCACAGCGATCGACGAATATGGAATATATCGGAGAAAGGGGGGAGGGGGGTTAAGAAGGGTCGGGTGAAAAGGGGGGTGGTACGGATGAAGGAAATTAAAATTTGTAATGACTAGTTTCTTTTTTTTTTCCCCCCCACATAAAATTCCCCACCGGATCTCGCCATTAAACGATCTTGAGATTGAAGAATCTTCTTCGTTCCTTCTGGCCTTAATCGATCGTTTCCATCAAACGTGAGTCGCGAGCGAAACGTAGCTGCCGTCGTTATCGTAATCGAGCCGAAGCCGACGTCAGTAAAGATCCGAAAATGAGACCTGCGAGGAGACGCCGGAGTGAAGATGATGAAGCGCGTGCAATTCCTCCATCGAAGTCGCAGGGAGGCTGTTGCTGTCGCCCAGGAGACTGGAGCTTGGACCAACGCTTGGGGAGCCACCGGCGCTGGACGAGGCAGGTGTACCAGGGCAGCCAACGTTACCGCCCGAATTGTTGCCTTCCTGTCGCATCAGATTTCGTCGCCATTTCGCGCGTGCGTTTTGGAACCAGACCTGATTGAGCAGTCGGTTTGGAATTGCAGTGCAACGGGACGAGACTATTGGTTGCTGCTTTGCTAGGGAATTTTTTTCTAAATCTAATTGGTACTTGCCTGCAGTACTCTCTTGGACAGGCCCGTTTTCTGGGCCAGTTGCTTTAGGTCCTTGGCGTCTGGATTCTGATTGATCGCGAAGTAGCTCTTCATGGTTCTCAACTGATGATGCTTGAAACTGGTCCTCATCCTCTTGGTCCTTTGACTCTGATGAACGGAGCCTGGAGACCCGACGGAGGCGTCGTAGGCGCTTAAGGATTCCATGGACGAAGACAATTCCGTGGGATGAAGTAATTCTGAAATACGTACAAAATGGGACACGATTAAAATTATCGAATAATTTATAGCGTGACGGAAACAGGGCCGAGTGGGTAGACCTTGTCGGGAGCACACGCGATACCATCGGAAGCAAAGTCCCAAAAACCAGAGGAAGAAGCGGTTTCCATAAAACATGAAACACTGGCAGCTGCAGTCGTATGGAATACCAACAGGAGTTGACAAAACGAAAACCCCGCTCCAGCGACTTCCGGAAGCTGCTCCTGATCCGACTAAACGAACTTCGATTCGATTTTATCGCCAACGTAAGCCACGGAATATGAGTCTTAAAATGCTAAAATAATTGTACCAGGTCCTTCGAAAATCTGATCTCATCCCGGCTCCGAGAAGGACATCATCCCCGTGTACGCGTTGACTGCGGCGGACCAGGATTCCATTTGGATGATGTCCAGGTCCTGGTGATCCATCAATGATACACGAACCCTATCGGGTCCTACGGTCAATCACGATGACGACGAGTCACGATCAGTGCCGAACGGAACTTCAGAAGGGATCTTCCGAAGATCCTCGTTTTACTCGACAACCGATCAGCCACGATCAATCATCATGCACGTATACGGGTACAGCGAGATGACTTTTATCACGGAGGCGCAAGTAGTATCGAATTATTGAAGACACGAGGGACCATTTGCAGAGGACGTGTCGGCTGGATATTTTTTTTTTTCTTTCCTCCTTCTACAAGAAGATCGAGATCGATGACCCGTGTACACATTCACACGTGAGAAAAATTACAAGACAAGATTACACGGTGATATTATTGGACGATCGTCGATGGCACGTTAAATTATTTTTTTAAATCTCACACACGGTACCAATTAAAAATATATATAAATCTGTAAACGCATCGATTATACAAACGGATCTGAATAATTATCAGCGCCGTCGGTAAAACAGGAATCTACACCCCCCTATTTTTTTTCCTTCTCTTTCTTCAAGGGCGTATCGAAACTATTTTCTCTAATGATCACTCGGTCATCCATCAAAGCCATACCTTGGGCGCGATAGAACGGTCTCATTACCAAACGTTAAATCAATCTTTCCGCACCTGTGCCTTGCGATTTATTACCCACGTGGAAACTGGGCATACGGCAGTACGATACACAGTGCCAGTAGGTGTCCGTTGGGTAGCAAGTGGAGAAGGTGCGTGCATGTACCGTAAGGGCAGGGTCAGCAGTTTACGGGCCGCCGATGAGCCGCAGTCATCAAAGCGTCATTAATAATCATCGGTTACCGACATCCCTTCCAGCCGGTACGTGGCCAAGTAATGGGAGCGGGTAACACGCCGGCGCCCGTTGCAGCAGACAATTACCGTGGGGCTCAGGTCGCTCGCGTAACACGGCCGACGCTCGGCTTACAAGCTGATCGCGAATGGAGTTGCGCTATAAAGTGCAACTTTGTGCATCTGGCTCGTGGAGTGGGAACGCTTATCGTGAAAGGAGAGAAATAATAATAACAATGACTGGAAACTGGTAGCAAACAAGCGACGGAATATTATTTTCCGTTACGTTGGGTAGAATGACGTTCGCGTTCGTTGCGTCGGGAGGCGAAATCGCGGGAGATTTGAAAAGGGAGAAAGACGAGGAACGGACGATAAAAAATGAGAAGTAAGTGAAAACGTCTGTTACGTGTGCATAGAAATGGCCACCCAAGGCACGCCGGGGTATCCGTGAATCGAGTGGTGTATAGGTGGAACAGCACGAAGAGTCAATCTAATAAATAACACGACAGTGGATAACCATTGAATTCAATTGAGAAAACAAGTTTCGTAATAAAACCAAAAGCAAAGGACTTCAGGGTGAGCGCGTCTCTTATATATACATATATAGTTTGTATACAACTGCCGTTCCGTTTGCCGAAGCTGCCATTCGACATACTGAATTCACTGACAACCGAATCCCGCCTAAAAAGGTAGACACGAATAGCTCGAGTGACATTCCCGGACGGCGACCATTTTCTACCAGACTGTGCCACAAAACGTGGATTAAAAAAAAAAAAGACTAGATGAATTTTTCATTTTTGTCAAATTTTCATCTTCGAAAAAAAAAAGAAGAAAACTGTTTGACGACGTATTGGAATTTGCCGGTGTTTTAATTCTTGAACGTTTGAATTTGATTTCCGAATGGCGCTGCTGCTTTCGGATTGGAATTTCTCGCGCCACTACGTACGTAAGGGACTATGGGTATCGCACGAGATACTGCAACCGGTCGGTTGTAGATTACGACTGAAACACCGGAGCAGCTCGCACGGAAGATGCACGAACGCGGCTCCCGTGTCTCTCGCGGCCGCAACGCGATTCCACGTGAACGTAGAAACTCTGAACTGCATTGGGATATGCGAAGTCGATAACTTGGACCGACCTGACCTAACCTAACGCGGAAGACGCGGATAGTCGAAACGGATGAACGTAACGCGGATGCGAATTTACATTGGCGACTTTTCGTGGAAGGGATAAAAAAAAATTGGCTCGTCGTTGTCGCTCGTTGCGGATAAATATTGGGAGTCGCGTAATATACGAATGGGAAACGGAATTGCGGGAATCTTAAAATTTTAATAAAATTTCAATTTTTTTTACATATAACAGGTTTACCTTATTAAAATGGACTGCGGTATTTTCTATATTTTTTTTATCTCTCTCTCTCTCTTTTCCTGCCCCTCGCCTCTCTCTCTCTCACTCTCTCTCTCTCTCTCTGAATGTCTGCGGCCATTCTGAATCATGAGAGGCACGTATTGGCCGCTGCGGCATTCTTTTCCGGGAGAGGAGCGGCCAATCGATGCATCTCAACGCCGATACCCATCTGTCACTGTCCGTAGGAGGTTAACGGGGTTCTATCCCCGTCTTCTGTACCTCCATAACCTCACTACACTTCTGCAGTCGTTCATTTTTATTTTTTTACTTTTTCCATCCTTATTCTTTATTTTACCATTGGTCCGATCCTTGCTCTCTCGTTGGATGCATCGCGTCTCTCTCACTCACAGGTAATTGTAAATATGCCGCGACTCGCACTCGCGCAATTCCAAATACCCGCACGTAACTCGTGCACGAGTGTACGAAATCCCATTTGACACGTAAAGTATGAGTTTTATTTTCAAGAAGAAAAACAAAAAAAAAGCAATTCCCTAGTCAACTCCATAGCCAAGACCCGCCGGACAGTTTTCGAGGATTCAATTCCAGTTGGTAAACGGTCGACCCGAGACCAGTTTCAGAAGTTCGCATCGAAATCCCCGAGGGACTTTGCAAAAACTGGCGCAATTATATACAAGGACAATAAAACTGCGAATAGTCCTGGCGGTCGCCGGTTGGCAGATTCGCCTCTGGAAGAAGATACACGCGGTCCATTCTCATCCGCGATCCGAGCGCCACGCATGGACGCGGCAGGGAACGGTACTAAACGCCATGACCATTTTATGGCTCCTGCTCGTAAATTCCAGCTGGCAGCCGGCGCAGATCTGCTCCCTAATTGTGCGATGATTATAAAATAACTGAGAGTTACGTGATCGGAACCTTTATCCTGACTTTTAATTCATCATCATCCCATTACGGGGACCCGAACTATCGTGCTGTCCGACTACTATCGGTCTGCTATCACTCGCTACTTAGTGAATAGTGAAAAAGAAGATTTCTATCGGACCCAAAAAATTCACTGCGATACGCATAGAACTGATAGTAACTATATTTATGGTATAGTCCGTGCCAGTAAACCAGTTGGGTACCGATCCGATAAGACATTATAGATAAATCTACAGTTTAGTAAGACGAATACACTATGGCCTGACATCGGTAGCCTATTCCACTGATAGCCGATGACTTGGTTCCCGCCACTATGCCTACACACGTGATACACGCATGATAAAAAAAAAGTCCCTAGCCCGATAACTATACCTGAATTATAAATCAGGATCGATCCACGTCCAATTGGACGCGACATTTGTCCCTCTGAGTGTCGCTACGTCATACGTCACTGACGATTCCACTATAGATAACCCGCATAGTTGCATCTCACTATGCATGACCCAGGCTATCCAACAGTCTAATGCAAATCGAACTAGATAGTGCTTCTGTGAGAGGACACAGTCCACGAGTGCTTCGAGTGCCTCTGATTATCTATTAACCATACCGATCATCCATCAATAACTATTCCGGCAACTATGCCCATACACGGTGTACAGTGTCTCGTAGTAAGTTCAGGATCATCCGGGAGTAAGTAAGTGAATTCACTCAGCCGAGTGGATATTTATGACGCCGTGAGGTATCGGCTTGGACTACTAATTGTTTCTAATCATGCGACCTCGCCCGCCGGTAATTACAATTCTACTGGTTCTTGTATCTCCGCACCAGCAGTCAGTGAACCGTCGACAGGAGTAAATAGGACTGCTGGGAAATAAAAAAAAAAAGAAGAAATCTGACGTATCAGCCGATCGGACTTTACCTGAAAGAGAGTATAAGTGCGAGATGCGATGAAAGTGGAATTAATTAATTTTGAAAGATTCGATTAAAAAAAAAAAAAAAAAAAAACTAGGATGGAATCAAACGACACCGTCCATACGACTGCTGATCCCAGCTCGTAGGAGCTTAAATTATAAAGGCCGACTCACATGCACGCTGATCGCTCTGGCAACACGGGTCGGACGCGTTTATAAATAATTCTTTGTTTTCTGACATTTCTTTTCCAAGCGAACCGAGCGTCGGCCGTGTTACGTCATAGCGGCGGCCATTGACCGTGTTTACACTTGGCGAAAGAAGAATGGTGCATCCATTGCTTGACAAATAATAGCGTCGCGACCCCAACCTGTCGTGCGCGACGAGAGCAAATCTCATTTGTGTTCTGATCGAGTCTGATTTCGTGTACCAACATTTAGGACTGAGATTTAAGTGGGCCCCCGTTTGCCACCCGGCCAATTACATTCGGCCGCCCCTGAATCTCACCCCTCCTGACCCCCCTCTGCCACCGGCCCCACAAACACGCTACCACCGACGTAGTCGGGCGCCGTTCACCTCCTAGTTGTACTTCTTCTCAACTTCACCCTATGGTTTTCTCTCTCTCTCTCTCCAGCAGGGCTGCCACCCTCCTGCCAATTACGAGTATTTACACGTCCGGAGTGGCGAGCATTGCCGGTTATAGTCTTCTGCAATTTTTATTTCCTCTTAGGAATACACTCTGACCCCCACCATCCTTCAGGGATTATCGTCCAACTTAACCTAACCTGAGGTAAATATAATAATAATAATACCGAATCACATTATTACGTGAGAAAGACCTTTAATAAATTTCCAAGCTTCTTTTCTGGTGGGTTCTCCATCTTTTTCTTTTTTTGAAAAAAAAAAATTTTTTTTTTAGAGTGGTACTTGCCTAGTGCTCCAGGAGCAAGTCTCATGGTTACCGGCAACTCCGAGCTCGTCACTTCCGAGAGCTTCCGCTTCCTGGGTCGTCCTTTCTGCATGGAACCACCGGAAGCCAAAGGACTCTGTTCTGCCGCACTGTAGTAGCCGGGTCCTGGGGAGACACCAGGCGACCCAAGACCCTCGACGCTTCCGGAAGTACTTCCGTAATCAGCCGCGCAGCAGATCAGCTCGTAATGCGGCCTAAGAAAAAAAAAAAAAAATAAAAAAAAATATTGCACCTTGTTAGCGTAAAAAAAATTTCCAAAATTATACATTTTTGTTTTTGGCCCTAGACTCACCTGCAATATACCAGACCCTCCCTCTGCCCAAAGTGATCGCCCTTGTTCAACCTTGTGCCGCAAGAGGCGCACGTGAAGCACGGCACGTGATAGACGAAGTCTCGCGCCCTCATGACCAATTCCGATGCTGAAATTCCTTCCCTGCATCGCGCGCATCTCGATACCGCGAACAGCCTGGAAGAAGAAGAAGAGGAGGAAGAAGAAGGAGCCGAACGGAGCAACGTGGAACCGATGAAAAATGGCGCAAAGAGAAGAGCGAACGAACGGAGAAAAGAGAACAGGCACAATAGGGAGGCGCATTCTGCGCGCATATAATCCGCATTAATAATACGCACGTCAGGCAGGCGCAAACGCAGCCACCCACGTTTCGTGAAACTGGGGTTGGAGAATTTCCAAAAAAGGTTAACAATGCGCCGTTCCATAACCCGTTCGCCATAACTACCCACAGCTTCGTTTTCATAGCTGCTTATGCCGGTACGTTACCTTACAATTCCACTATCGTACCGAACCGATGGCAATAAGGTACAAGTGCATAGGTGGATACGTGCATCGCACAGAGCCCGAATGCATCGGCGAACGCGTCTACCCATGCGGCTGCACATGGAGAAGGAATCGGAATAAGAGAGTGAAGGCAGCCACAGAATTCTTTTTTTTTTCTTTTTCTTTTTTTTTTTCAAATACGTACGATAGAGACAAAGGGACCTCAAGCATAGAAGCAACCTTCTATCGCATTGTTGCATATTGCATGGAGTGTCTCTGTTTTCTACCCTAACGAACCAGAAACCAGAAACCAGAAACCAGAAACGTACCAGGCGCCCCTTTACTTCCCACTCGTATTCGCTTTTACCGTTCCTTAACGTCTGTTCGGTAAATCTAGGGGTCACGTGATCACGTAATCGCCCGATTGTGGACTCAAGCCCTTTTTGGGTCAGAAGTCAAACTCGAAATTGTTGGTTCAGAATTTTTTTTTCTTTTTTTTCCGCCACTTAATTTGCTCACCACGTGTCTAACGACGTCGCGTCAAACGGCCACGTGAAATTCCATAATTCTGGAAACAATCGTTTATCACAGACGACAGTGCGTTTATCGCGCGTCTTACCGAATGCGTTCAGAATTTAAGATCCGTAGATAGGAGTCCCCGGTGGATGCCCATTAGTAGACATTTTGTGTGGTCCAGCGAGATGCGAGTGAGACTCCTATGCAAATCGAAGGTCGCCTCAATAAATACATAAATGTGGAGGGTGGGAAGGGGGTTGCTCGAACGGACGGCGGGACATTCAAACGGAAGAAAAATTTATTCAGTGACGATATAAAATTTTAAACGAACTCGATGACTTCCAAGCGCACAAACAATACGGATGGTAAAAAGAAAAACCGTGAAGAAATAATAAAACAAGGGATTCGTGGAGAGTCTATCGAAGACGTTTCATCGAAAAGTCAGTTCATCGAATGCATATTTTTTCGAAAGGATCGAGTGCAGTTCTGACCTGACCTGACCCGACCTAACCTAACCTAGGCCAATCCAGCACAGCACTGCAAGATCGTTGAGTCTATTTTCTATAACTAAAATATCATCCTAACGTTATACAAGTAACGTAAAGTTAGTTAGACCTAAGATAGAGCCCCTGACCTAAGATATGACCTCTGACCCAAGATATGACCTCTGACCCAAGATATGACCTCTGACCTAAGATATAGTCTCTGACCGTAATAGGTTTGATTTTGCAAAAGAATATTACATACTTACCCATGTACCAGCATATACATCTAGACACCATATATATGCAGTGCATCGCGCTGAATATTTTATATAAATATTAAATAATAAAGTGAATTTATGGCAACCATAATAATTGATAAGGGGAAGATAAATAATTAAATCACGATGTAGCTCTAGTGCCAATGAAAAAATAATTAATGTCCATAAAGATACTACGGGATTCTAGGGTATTATTCAAAAGTTTGATAAGGTGCTAGTAATTTTTTTTATTTTTTTTTTTTTTGAAAATTATTTCTTATCTGTCAAACTAACCTGTAATAATCTTCCTTGCAGTAGATGTTGCCGTCGCGCA
>JARQSV010000642.1:508460-522223 GCA_030142285.1 Calameuta idolon
AATCCCGACGGCCGTCGCTTCCCTTCTCGATCGCGTCGCTCGATGGATTTTCGTTGGTTTAAGGCTGATTTTCAACGCACCTTCCTGGACCAATGACTGTCAGTGTCACTTGCCGAATTAATTAATTATCTTATCGAACGATCGATTTTTTTTTTTTTCTTACAAGAACAAAAATATTTAACGTCGGATTAAATCGCGACGCGTTATTGATTAATTTGGAATTTCAATTGTTTTATCAGAAATTAATTTTTTTTTATCTCAATTACTTTTCTTACTCAAGAATTTTCATGACTTTTCATGGATGCTCAGACGGATGCTCGAGCTTCAGAATTTGATTTGTTATTTTAGACGTCGCGCCTTCCACGCAATTCCACTTGTAATTAGTTTAATGATTAATTGTCGCACTTTGCGCGTCGTCGCCGCCGCCGAGGTCTGTCGATGATTTTTCAAGCTATCGTTAGCAGGGGAGGAATTGTCAAAAAAAAAAACTTTCTTGTGAACTGTCAAACTATTTTTGGAATCATCGCGATCGAGAATCTTCCAAGTACGAAGAGGTAAGTATTTTACATGACTTCGAAGACAACGACAATTACGTGCACGGAAACTGGCTTAACGGAGAATTTTCATCCGAGCGACGGATGTCGCTGACTGTATAAAATCTTTATGGAAAAAAAAAGAGAGAGTGCAAGATTACCTTGCCGCGAGCACCTTTCGAAGAAAGTTTAGTCCTTTTTCTTTTTTCTTTTTTTTTTAAACGAGTATCCTTAAACACTCTTGTAGTTTAACGTGTAACAACGAATCACAGAACAAAAACCAATAGTCTCTTATCGGCACCATGAATTAATTAAATAAATGAGATATAAATTTATTTGAAAATAATATTACTAAAATCCTTTATAAAGGACGAGGAGTATCCCGAGGCGATTAATTTGCTCCCGATGGAGTCGATAGTTCGATCGATGCGAAAAAATCAATTGACTTGCAGAACACGTGTCGCTTGTATGAGGATGAGCCTTGACTGTTCGGTATTTAGCGTATCGACGTTATTAAAAATATTTATTGATCCTTACATCGTTCGGATGCGTTGAAAATTAATTATTAAGAAACCGCAGGAACAAAAGTCATTTTCAATTAAAGATAAAGCACTGTTGCCACAATATTAAAGAAAAAAAAAACCCCCGAAAGATTCCACAGAAATAAATAACAGCCAAGAAAGAGAATCAATAAAATAGTTAATGAAGAAAATAACAAAATTGTTCTTCAATAATATCCGAAGTATCCTTTACAGTCGATCGAATGACGATTTACACATTTTTTTGAAAAAAAAAAAAAACCCCGAATTAACCCGAACCTTCCCGAAGCGACCCGAAACACTCGCTCGGTTTCGCGCTCGAGCAAAACGCAAATTTCCACGATTAAAATTTGACGTCGGCGTCGCCGTCGCGATCTCACGAGAAGGACGCGAGAAGAAATTGTAAAGCCGCGTTTGTCGTCTCTCGCAGCGTCAGCCAGCCAGAGCGACGCTTGCTGCGACGCTTTCGTACGCAAGCAGGACATCGGCGTAACGTCGACGGATGAAAAGAGGGTTGGCTTAGGCGGCGTCGAAGGGGTGGGGTTTTGGTGGCTGCCGGGGCTGTGTGGACGTCCGAAGGGACGTATAGAGAGCGTCGGGACGCCAGGCGTTTGCGCGATGAAACGTTGAGAAATGCCCTGCGTACCCGACGCCACTTCGGTCCGTCGGATAGTGTGTTGGTTAATATATCGTACGCTTGCGTCAAGGTTGGCTCAGATATACATGCATACTTCAATACATATATCTATATATTATACATTAATAATACAAATTCAAGGCGAGTGTACATGTACAGACATATATATATATACATCTGCTTTGCTACTCCTACCTCCTCTGCCTCCTCCCCACCACTCCATATTTCCTTACATTTTATCCCCTATATATCTGTATACACGTACAGACGTTGACACTACCGCCACCTGGATTTTCAGCCGAACTAAACAGCACAGCTTTCTTCAACTTCCAAGTATCGCTCGCGTCGCTCCTATTGCTCGTATTTGCCTTCTTATGCGGCAAAGCGATTCCTACCAGCCAGTCATATCTTACGTCGAACGATTAAAGTCGAAGCAGTTATTAACTAGACTACACATTTCTTTCCCCTTTATCCTCCATGGAATAAATTCTTCGTAGAAGACGTTATTATACGAGGGAGCGAACCATCGGTAATGTTCCCGAACGATGTGACGTCACGTCGGACCAACGTGCCAGGCAAGCATAACAGTGTCTAACGATAAGTAAACTCAAAGGTAGGTACACAATCGGAGTCTCCGGATCTCATGAAAGTCAGGCTTCAAGTTCCCTTAAAGCAGCTCGAATTGAGTGCAGGCACCTCAGGATTTGGAGTAAGTTCTGGGGCCCCGTGCATATACCTATATCGATCAGTCGAATTTCGAGAGCGGCGCAGAAAGGACCAGGAACCGAGAACGGAAGGCTGTCTCGTTACTGCCTACTACTGGCTGTGTCCTCGCTGGTTCACTCGATAGCTCATTCGCCAGCTCACTCGCTCAGCCAGTGTCTCCTGGTCTGTCCCTGTTTCTCACGTGTATCCCAGGGGCTCACGGTAGTGGGGAACATTGTGTAGAGTGGAGTCAAAAGGTGGTATCTGGTTTAGTAACCCTTGTGTGGCGTGCACAGCCTCCATTAGGCGCGGCTCGCTCGATAGAACTGGCACGCTCGACCAATCGCAGGAAGGCAGGGGAAGAAACCGGCCCTCCCATTGGCTGAACGGTCATACACGGTGACAGGGAGTTCGGACTCGCTGCCTATGCCTCGCTCAGGCACTCGAGACTCTCTGACTCCGAGATCTTCGTGCTGGAGACGAGATGAGCCACCGCGAAACGGGTTTCTCAGCATCCGCGTCCGGGATGCCGAGAACGGGAGACATCTGGCGGATCCTCTCGGAAACACGACCCCCTCGGCTCCGAACTATTGCGCTGTTTTGTGTTTTACGTTGGACCTTTTTTTGTTTTTTTTGAACACCGAGTACGTCGAAATTTTTGATAGCGGATATTCACTGTTTTCAATATGTTTTGAGGTCGAATTAATATTTCTTTGCCATTTTTTTTGTCGTAATTTTCATTTTCAATGCAAAATTTTTTTTTAATGGGTTTTTCAATAACTGCTATGATTTTTCGAAAATACAAAAGTGAAAGTGCTCTTATCGATAAGTGCCTTTTCCCTAGTTTTCTCTCACGGTGACGGCCGTCTTATTTCGGACAATCGGGAGTCTCGATTTGGTCTAATTGGATGCACATTGGGAGCATCTTGGTCAGCGGGAAATGCAGATTCCGTTAGGGCCAGGTAACGGGCTTCCTTTCTCGTTTCTTTGAGGGTTCGCCTTAAAGCACATGGGAATAAACCATGAACGAGATTCCGTATGACGTAACATTTTTTTTTTCACCCGACAATGCACCGTACGCCTGAATTATTCCTTGGCCCATCTACGCGCACGGATACGTAAAGGACGTGAAAAAAGAAAAGAAAAAAAAAAACAATTGAAAACGACTACCCGCACACGCGTGCACCGTAATTGGATAAAAACGTCTCGTAGCGCCACGAGGAGAACCTATTGCATTTAATGTAAAGCGTGTAAAAGTCTCGCGGCTGAGCTGACCCGCCGGATAAGCCATCTCGCTTGCGAAGTAAATAAGTGCAAAGGCATAACGGTCGTGTATCCTGCGTTAAGCGGCTTTATCTTATTCGTCTATCCAAAGCGCGTAAGCGGTACGGCCCGGAGCAGGATGCAGGGTCTGTAAGTGCTAATCCCGCCAGACGTTTGCATTCGCTCGCGATTCCAACGTGCAATACCGAGGTAAGGACAGACGCGGCAGACAGTGTGGACCCGGCCTTAAAACACGTCTCGAAAACTATAGACGCAAGTATATATATATATATATTTATAAGTGAACGCCTACTTGCAGCTCCGCACGTGTTGCGCATTATACGTGCTAAGTACAGATGTATGTACTGCGCGAGTGCGTGCTGTGCCATACGTAAGAAAAGGCCCCGGGCCCACTAGGCAGAGTCCTGATTCCTGACAGTGTTAGCGAACGAGGTTGACTTGGATAGATGGTAGACTTCTCCACGGGAGACGTACGTACGCCTGGTGATCTTCCGGGCAGGCGGCAACGGTGCTACTTTCTGCCGATCGGACGAGGCAGGATCGTTGGGCACCAGGAAGTGCTAGGTAGGCAGGTAGACCAGGTAGCCAGGTAGGGGCCTGGGTTGGTCTCTGGGTAGGCTGGTTGTGTGCATTGGCGCGACGTGAACTCAGGAATTACAGAATTGGCAACGGCCTGTGCGACTGGACGGATCTTTATGAGAAGGATTTTTTGAAACTACCTGTACAGAGGTAACTGTAAAGGGAATTGCACAGGCTCGTGTTCCCAGGATGGTAGATAATGCAATAGGTAGGTTAGGTGCAGCGCGGCTGAGGTCGGATCTTCTCGGGTGAGTTAAATAACGATTCTTTAAATACGTCAGAGTCTGGCCCGGAAAGCGAAACAAGCTGGAATGACGATGCCGGAAACGGAATTGGCAAATAGAACGATAAGGATCGTGAAACTGGAATGGTGGGGGGGACTTTCTCGTTTGGGCCTTAGTTTGGGACCTTACGTATGTACCGATCCTTTCTTTTTCGTCTGGCTTGAACTCCTGTTAACTTCATCTCATTGTTCGGCGGCGATTCTGTAGTAATAATGGCATTGGCCGTGTTCGGGCCCACTTTTTGGGTCCGTACCCTCTAACTAACCTATCTGATCCGAGAGTGCGAGTATCTCGCGAGCTTCCGGACCCAGATCGGGCCCCGTCGATTGTCTGCAAATATCAAGTTGAAACTGTAACAAGTGCACTCGCTGATTACATACATTACTCCGTCTGGGCCTTAAGACCCTGGGACCCAAATGCCTATGGGCCTAACGTAGTCTACTTAATATTAAACGAGATCAGACACGTGTTTTACGTCTCGCTCGTTGCGCACGAACCAGCAAATGTTTTCTGGTTTCTTTATTCTTTTTCGTTTTTATTATTTGTTTCTTCTCGAAAAGAGAGCAGCTTTTCTCCTTATCGCTCTGGCGCGTTGGCCCTTGCCCAAGTATCTCCTAAAAATCGACGAAAGCTACAGTCCAAAAAGCAGGAAGGGCCCATTATTATAAATCTGAATTATGTAAGAGCTGCGAGTATCGTTGGCTCATGGTAAAACAATTAGTCACTTACAATTAAGGTCCAAGCCTCTAGCCTTTTATATTATACTGTATAATTTTTCGTTATGCGTATACATATGTATCCGAGCATGATTCTCTATGGGAATCTCATAAAGATCCCATCCTGTTCCCATGAGTGATATACATTTCCGCCATTTAATATATACAATATTAGGCACGCTATACGTAAGCAAGGTATCTAAGCAAGTAGCCTAAGGAGCACTGATTGCGAGCAGCCCAAAATTTCGTAACCCCCTACGTACAGATTTAATCCATTTCCGGCTTTTTCCATTTTTTGGCTTTTATTTCCTCGCTTAACGTCCAAAAGTACCGTCCATGAGAAAAACATTCAAAATCTAACGCCTCCTCTCTGTTCCACTGCTTCACCGTGCGTCTCCACCCCGTGGCAATTCTACAATAATTCTTTCCGGCGAAGACGGTAGGCCTTCTCGAATGCCCGATACTCACGATCGGTTCTACGTTGCAGATCGTTACGGTACGTGTATACCTATGGATATCTACTTACATTGCACATTGTCCATCCTGCAATCAGGGGGCCTTGACGAGTCGACGACATACGGGGCCCCATGAAGAAACGCCATGATAGTATCGATGCCTACGTTGCTACCTCATCGGGAGTCTGGTTGAAGCACTTCGTATCGATACGATCTTCGAGTTGGTCGAGCTGCTCTTCCATATCTTTTATCTTTTTTTTTCTTCTTTAATACGTACCCTCACCCGTCTCTCTCTTTCTTCTTCGTATCCTTTTACGCACTTTCGATCCATTTATTTTATTCTCGAACCGCACAGTTCTGACTTTGTATTACACTTTTTACATCCGCTTCGATAAAGATGCCACTCCCATGACATATATCCCATTGGCTAATTCATTTCGCACGGTGAACGTTAAAGCGACAGACACAGCCTGCACGATTAGATATTGAATGGCCTGAGAACGAATTGAATGACGTTAAAACTTATTGGCCGTTTACAGGTGTGGAAATATCGGCGAACACTACGCACGATGGGCAACACATAACCTGGATCTCCGTACGATCAGTTAAGTAAAAGTCGGATCACTGTATATGTATTTATAACGATTCGCGTTAGACTAGGTTAGGTATATTGCAAAACCTCAGAGGGATCGACGCGTTTCGGATCTCTTGGAATTTAGATCTTCACAGGATTCGACACGTACTCGGTGCGTAAGAGCCATTTTCTTTCTTCCGTCCTTTGACTGCTATTGCGCATGCGCGACGAGCGACTTGACGACACTTCGAACGTGCATCACGTACTTTCACGCACCAGCTGTTTATTAAACTCTGTAAAATAATAACGCGATACGTCAAGCATACCATTGCGCAAGATCATCAATCCGATAAGCAGTGACACGAGAGAAAATAATATTAAATAATAATCAACTGTATCTCCAACGGTCTGGAAAGAGTAGTGCGTGCGTTTTCCCGATAGGTGGCTACCGTCCTACCTGACTTCGGATAATGTCGGATAACGTCGCTTTCCGAGCCATGCGAATGCATAATGGGATCGTTGCATGCGACGCCATTCGTCTTCTTCACGTGTCGCCAACGTCTTGCGTATCCAGAAAACGAGGACAATGCGCAGAGAGGATATGCTAGTCGGAAAGTAAACTGGAGAATCCTCGGTTAAGAACATTTGGAATATACTGCGCGCGAGGAGGAAACGAAAACAGGAAGATTCACGTCTGCGGTGCGTTTTTAATTTTATCCCCGAGCTTCCTTCACTCTTTACTTATTCCTCTCACTCGCTTTTCACTCGTCCATTAATTTTCCTCTATCAATGCCTATCTATTGCTACTCGAATCTAAATTCTCATTACTCTTGTTACGAGTTAACTCAGAGCGCAGCACATCCGGCGTACGAGCGATTTATTTGAGCTTCCGCTTTTTATCGTTAAGCGGGATCGCAATGGACTGGGATATAGACCATAACCACTTTACATTATCTACTCTACTGAGAAAAACTTTTAGACTCTTTTCGCACTGGCTTCGCTCCTCCTTCTGTTAAAATATCAAGAATTTGCCGAATTACCCACGTAAAATCAGGCGCAACGAGGAACGAAATAATTTACCTGCAGTTATCCGCGTGTCTCGTTACCAACCGCATCCGACTACGCCAAGTCCCATTTACGTACACACCAGTTACGAAAAATAGTGTCTTCGTTCGATCCGTCGCGCGAGAAAACTCACAGATGGCGCTGTGAATCGCTGCCAATAACAATAACAACCGTTACAGTGGTAACTCTAGTAGACAGGCGCGTGCACGACGTTAAACGACGAAGCCTCGAAGTGCCAAAAATATATTATTCTTCTTTTCTGTTTACCCAATGGAAACGCGATACATTGCCGAAGATCAGAAGATGCCGACACACCCTGGGTGTCTCTTTCTTCCTACAGTGTATCGAGTTGGTGTCACCAGTAAGGACCCGTACGACTGTTCGTTCGTTCACACATGGATTCACGTATGTCATATATCTGTTTGAATATATATATATATACCTACTATGTATCTGCCCTCTAGTGTTTACATAGACGTCAGGGCGCGGTGTGTCTGCTTTGCTTTATGTGGAAGACCGACTTTCCTCTCTCTCTCTCTCTCTCTTCTGCTGGGTCACAAACGTATATAGGTATATATCCAGGCAATCTTAGGTCTCTCTTTATGTATTTCTCCTTCGTTCTCTTCCACGAGTGAATGACGTCCCTCCGCCACGAATACACATTGTTAACACCGGTAGCTCCTACGCCCTTGTTACCGTGTTTACCGAAACAATATAGCGTAGCTGAACGATGCTGTGCTTGGGTTTTGGCCACGAGTGGGTTTCACGCTTCGGGACGCTTCCGACAAATATCGAAGTCAAATTTCCCGCGTAAATAATCTCAGGAATTTCGGTGAGTCAATAAGACGGCTCTTCAGTCATTATTTATATCTTATCTTTGTTTGTAATTACTTTTATCTTCTTTTTTTTTTTTTAACACTTATATAATATCAGCTTGATTTTTCACGGGATACTTTATTGCCCGTTCACGCGTTTATTTATACTATTTCAATGTTCCGAAGATACGCGTAACCTCCGATCGGTATGCTGGTGTTAATTGGCACTAAAAGTCCGAACGCGCCGAGCGTACGTTAAAGTGGAATATTTCGAAAATTATTGACCTCGTAATATTTTTTTTCTTGCAAACAATCAATAAGTATATTATTATTTGAAATAGTAAACCGCCCAAGTAACGAGTAAATTGTGATTTTTTTTTTTTTAAATACGTTAGATAATTTTTCAAAAATTGTGATTTTTTTTTTTCAAGTTGCCTGTCGAGAGTGGAGCGTTCTCGGAGAGAAAGAATTTTTGGTTATATTTATAAAAGGACATTTTTCTTTCACCTCGAGCAGGATGGATACGTGGCTGTATCCTTTGAAAGTGCATTGAGCTCTCCAGTTTCGTTGCAGCAGTGCAACGTGCATAGGAAAGGCGTATCCTGGCGCAGCAGGACCAAACCCTTAAGAGTCCTGAAGAATCGCGTGGCGCGTTAGCTCGTCTTTCCCCATCAAGGATTACTCAAGAAAGGATATTTGAGAAGTTCAGAAGAGAAGTGGTCCAGGTCCAGCCCACCTAAAGGACACGCTTCCCTTTGAGCCGCCGCCTCTCCTCAAGGATCCAATGACGCAAACTGCATTTCCGGTTAAGCACCTCGAGGACAATGCAGAAGCTTCCCCAGTGATTCCTGAGCACGTTGACAGTTCGCACAAGAATGTCAACCTGGAAAACACAAAATTCTTTGTCAATGAGACGATGACAGGACCAAGTGTCGGATGACCCTTTTTATTAATTAGGTGTAAAATCCTGTAATTCTTCAACCGTGCAGGTGCATCGAGAAAGTGCAACGTGCCAAGAGTCCTGCAGAGTCCGGAATTGCATCCTGCAGTGAGATGCGTGGTCCAGTAGCTGATCCTGAGGATCCAACTAACTGGGATGAGTTCAACATTGGTAAAAGGCCGACCTGTCTATGGGGACTGGACTGGTGCTTAATGACTCTATCGCTGATAATTAACTGCTACCTTAGCCCACGCCTTCCTTCCACTTCCCTTTGATCCACGTGCACCGACTGCCTGTCGTGCAACTGTGGCCACGTGGATGTGCACGAGTTAGGTCCCAGCACACTTGTCAAAAGTGCAACCGGACGGGCTATCGAGTGCAACCTGATTTGTAAATACGCGAACTGCTATATCAGCTATGCGACAAGTATCTTATAAGTAATGATAATGATTAGAAAAAAAAAATTTTGACATTTCTTGCATACGCAACAAAGATAAGTTCAGCGAGATCAAACGAATGAAAAATATCTTATTACCCACGTCGAAGACTTGATTGAATTTTTTTTTTTTTTTCAAAACTGTAATTATTCATCTTAAAATGTAATTACTTGACTGATACGTCGTTAAGAGTCGCTACGACCTAAACGATCGCTGATCTTGCTTATAAATGATCCAATCGTTGTTACGAATTCGTCGTGAAGTCGCTGTAAATTGGTTTGAGCATTTTTTTTTTTTTTTTCTTTCTAACTTCATGCCGAAATAAGAAACTGTCCCGAGTCGCTCTACTGATAATTTATAAAATAATCGTTCCGTCTAAAATTTTCGCTGACATTCAAAATTCTGGTTGATTAGTAGATACGTTCTGAATATAATTATTATAAAAGTCAGTGACCTATCACGGAGTCAGAGTCAGTCCGACTATCACGATTTCATCGTTGCGTCTTCAATCAATCTAATTTGCGCTATCAATAAATATATTTTTTTTTTTCACACGCCACTCGCCGTCGTTACGAATCGTCAAAGTGATCGCTCGACAATTTTCTTAATTAATTATTTATCCGGGAGACTCTTGACGAATATTCTTATCGTATCGTCAATTGCATAGAATAAATTTCCAGCCGTTATCCCATTGACGAACGTCCCCGTGTAAAATGCGACTAGACGTTTTCTCTGTGTAATTAAATTAAGCATCCCCTTGGGTTTCGGCCGAGAGTTTACGGCCACGAGATAAAATCCAAGCTTTTCCATGTGAAGCACCATAAAGCGCGCAAGGCGTCGTCGCGTATTTTCGAATTCCCATGGGGACGCGCCACGCAAGTAGATTCCATAGAGAGTGCACTTTACACGTGGGATCCCCATAAAGCCGATATGTTTATGATTATTTTCAAGACGATTTGGTGACGGGCAACATGAAAGGAAAATTTCTCAAAGCTATGGTGTAGATGCCTAAGTAGCTACCAACCTAACTGCACTTGCCTGACTGGATAACTGGCCACAGTCACCATCAAATTTATCCAAGGTAGCCAACTGCCGGAGCGTTCCGCGTAAATGCATCCACCATGAGATATCCATGGGGTAGGGGGCGCTGGTTGATGTGTGGCCATTGTGACGGAATTTTGATAACGACCGGGAACGCCACGGGATATCAGTCCCGAGGACTACCCGCGTTTTTGGACGCGACACGTTGGTACTACCTGTGACCACTACTCATAAAAATTCGGGCTTTATGGTAATGGCGTATGGTGCTGTATTATATCCATTAAATGTTTTCGCCCGCTTGGACAGTTTTTTTTTTTTATATCTTCTTCATGACAATTCCGACCGTGCGCGCTATTGTCTTTCTTTATTTCCCATAGAATTTTTTTTTTATTTTTTTTTTCACCTCCCGCTTTCATATTTCCCTTTGCTTCGAGCGTGCGACGATATTAACGTGGGAACGGCACTTTTACTGGTTTTCAAAAATATGCCATTTTTGGATTTTTGGGGTATCGAAGAAATTTTGATACTGGAGATTTTTTAAGGTCTTTATATCGATATGGAGCGTTACGAGAGTGGATGTAAAAAAAAAACAAAAGAAAAATAAAATCTCTTAATGCTCTTCTAAACGACGTCTTTCCCACACTCGAGGGAAATCTTGGCGGCCGTTCACGCGTTTTATACTCTAGAATTCATGGTCCGCATTCACGGGGGCATCCATGGGACTCCATTACTCGTGAGGCGCGATAAAATCGTGCGGCTCGTAGCGTAGATGCTGGCCCAAAAACTGGGCCTTTAAACGCAGACAGTGATCTCGTCAAGAGAGACCCGCTTGATATTCGTTCTAGCCGTAAATAAATTCTTATCGCTGTTATCTGCCACGTGTATCGTACAGGAGGTGTAAAATATTTTGAAATTTTTTTTTCTATTTTTTTTCTTTCTCAAAAATTAAGCAATTCGACCGGACCAGCGAGAGTCACTGTAATTGCAGATAATTGATGGGCCTATGGCTGCATCGTGTATCCAACTGCACGGTGCAGCTTCTGAATAAGGAAAAAAAAAAAAAAAGAAAAAAAAAGAGCGAGAAGAAAAAGTAAAATAAATTTAATGCAATTACCATTACCAGACGGGAAACTCGTTCGGTCAGATAAGAGAACGTAAATCTTGATTCCGCACTGATACGCACGCGCGTATCTATTCGCACGCAAGAATTATACGGGGGCCCAATTGGACAGTGCGCAAGCGCACAAGCAGCCCGGAGTCTCAAAGACAGTTTGATTAAGTCATCAGGGGCGCGATTTGCGAGTGCATGAGATCCGTGCAATTTATTGTTCATCCAAAAGTACCACAATGCACTTTGATAATATATATATATACCCGGATTAACACGGTGGACATACAGGGTGTATAAATTCGGCGGATGATTTTAATCCGGCTTTTGTTTGTGCAAGAAAATTATTGTTCCTCCTGCGATTTATCTGTGTTCCGGTTGCTACGTTATAACGGGTGACACCCTTAGTTTCCGCACGAACGACGGTGGCTAATGTCAGGTCGTTAGTAATGAATTCCATGGCGAGTAAACGAATTGGTACGGAGGTACCGGCAAGAAAAAGGATGCTGGATGCAAAAAAGTGCATCTCCTGCACTTCCGCGCATGCGCTCTGGCGCGCACACGTGATTAATTGCACGTGCCAGAAAAGCGTCGAAACAAGCATCACGGATCAACGCTCGACTAAATGTGCTAATGAAACGGATCAACAATCGCGGCTTGTTCGAGTTCGGTTTCGGTTTCGGTTTTTTTTTTTTTCGACTCTGAGGTTGGCAATTATTTATTTATTTATTAATCACTGTCTTGTGTTTTTTTGTATTTTTTTTTCTGGCGCCCTGTAAGCCTCAGAAAAAACGTATTCGTGCTCACGGAAGCGCAGCGCTGTATCCGTAGAGTCGCGGCACCCTGGTTCGTGTTGGGTCTTACGGGGCCCAACGTTATGGGCCTTGCTCATTGATAAATAGCTCGGTTTCTTGCGTTTCGGTTTTTCTTCCAGCAAAAACCACAGGCGCCGCTTCATTCGTACTCCGATTCGTGTACACATGTGTCTTCCCCCTCTTGCTTTTCCTGCTTTTGGGACCATGCAGACGTTTTTTTTGGGCCTCACCGATGCAAGCCGATACCCCCAACTACGGGGATGAATGCCCGAAGGGACCTCTCTGTATTTCGAAATTGGCCCACGGGGTTGATACGTCACGACGGCGAACTGTCCTAAAGAATTTTTTGGGCCCGTTAGAAATATGGATAAAGTCGAAATTGTAGTTTGGGTCCTAAACGCATTAACGAGTTTATTGATACTCTTATATACAGAGATACATGTAGGTATCTGCTTTCCGTATTCCTGACACAGAGTTGGGCATCAGGCCCCGAATTTAATTATTTATTTACGATCGGTCCCCGACGCGGTTCCTGCTGTGAGGTGAAGATGTAAGTATACAGTAGCCCTGGGGCCTTACTACCCATCAACGCATTATACGTTCCATAGGCAGACGGCATGTTACGCCCGAGTGTGACGTAAATTGTGAAAAAGCTGTTAAATATTAAAAATAAGCTCCTGTTTCGATGCTTAATCTTTTTTTTCTTTTTTTTTTCTTTTTTTCTTTTTTTTTTTCTTTACTCACAATCATCCTACAACCTCAAAAGTCACGATATCGCTATCACGTAAAATACATATTTCATGTAATACCGCATTAAAAAGGTTTTACGCGAGTACAAGGTCGTGCGATCTTACAAGAATACTAATGACTATTTTAATTAATTAATTAATTATCCACCTCTTGATAAAATCCCGTTACCACAAATGATCGAACACAACTCACTGATAATTCACTGGGAAAAAAAAAAAAAAAAAAAAAAAAATGAAAGAACATGATTCGTCGCTATCGCTCCTAAATAAGACATTATTAAAACTTGTTTTCAAAAATTTTTTTTCCATTAAGATACCAAGATCCGTCTCAATTATTATTAGCTGTATCAAAATTCCAAAATATTCACGTTAATTGCCCTAATTAATCTAGCGACATCGTTCCCCTCTTCCTTTTGGGGGGGGGGGGGGGGGGGGGGGGGGGGGGGGGGGGGGGGGGGGGGGGGGGGGGGGGGGGGGGGGGGGGGGG
>JARQSV010000643.1:889-15139 GCA_030142285.1 Calameuta idolon
GGAAACTGCCAAATGTCCTGGAACCTGCCAATACCCATCAGAAATGGTCCTGGAAACTGACTACTGACATGTTTATAAGTGTGTGTATATATGTATATTGTATAATTACGTAAAGTTTAACTCAATTGAGAATCATTTATCTGTGATAATTTAACTGGGAATTTATGTACTGACGAGAATTACGATAATTTTATTAAATTTTATTTAACGTTACAATAGGTTATTTTATTGCACTAAATTTAGTATGTTAACCGATGGTAGAGATGTCGCCACCGTTCTCTTCCACTTACCAGAGAAATTTCATTGTCCTTGCAGGGTTATAATGGCGGCGTGAATCTAGGCGCCATAGATCCGGTAGGAGCTCGCGAGTAGGAATAAAAAGAAGAATTTATTGCTCCTACTCGAGTTTAATCCCCGCGACCTTCTCCGGAGAATTGCTTTACGTCTTTGCTCTCCTTTGGTATTTATCGAAGCTCTTAGGAAAACATGAGGACTACTGGCACGACTGTCTTAGTTCCACGTTTCTGGATACTTATTTTTTACGCTTGAGCTTCCTTAATGTCTTACTCGCTTATTTCTTATTGGCTTGTAATTTCTTGACGATCCATGCTCCGAGTCTATGACGTAAACTGCTACGTCAAGGAATAAAAATCTTTATGATTATCTCGAATTTCGTCAGTTATACTGTTACAGTCCGTTCACGAGTGAAAGGGCTTTCCGAGGGGACATCGAACTTAGGACTTTTAACGCGCAAGAGTCCCCTACATCGGATCTCTTACAAGGGAACGAACTGTACTTTGAAAATGTATATAAAACATGCAAGCAAAATTTTTTAAGTATATTTTTTTGAGAATTCGAGTAATTTCGAAATTGTGACATCACCGTCCGATTAAAAATGCTTTCTTAGAACGTCTGGAAGGCTTTTATCTTAAGAGCTACATGTTCCATATTTACAGTAATACTCCTTCATCGTGTACTGTAACGTATATACTATATATATATATATATTGAAGATTATAAGAATAAATTTATAAGAGGACGAAATTTTTGCTCTGTCTGTATTTTCGAATATCTTTGGATAATCAAAAATTTGAGTAACCTCGTAATCCCTTATGATGGAATCATAACACCGCATAACGATGCGCTCAAGGGGTGTCTTCGTAGGTAATTACGGATAAACAGCTGTGTTTGCGTAACGCAGCCTGTAAAATGTAAGCGTTAGGTAAACGGGCTACTGAGAATGTAATGAAACTGTCGTCTTACAGCCATTATCATTTTTACATAATATTCCGCCATTCATCCTTATCAAATTTTTTACGCAGAACAAGACGCATTATTGTGGTATGAAAATGTATATTGACGCGAATAACATACGTTTGCACGTCAAATCCGCAAGTATCGATACGCGTATGTATGTACATATATGTATATGTATACATATATTGAAATGAATCAATTTTTTTTTTTTTTTTTTCATGAAATACATTATTCGAATTTTTAGCGAATTCTTGGCAATGTTAAAATACATTTTTTTTCAATTTACATAATTTTTTTTTTTTAGGATACTACAAAATAATGACGTTCGGTCACGATGGATACTTTATGAAATTTTTATCAATAATTCATCTGATTCTAATTTATCTAAATCGACGAGCTCGTTAAGCTCGTCCTATACGCGTTTCACGCGATGCTCGTTAGAATTAATTATTAAAATTTTACACTAATACGACTTAATGGCAATAGCTAATACATCGGGGAAAAGCAAAGAGCCTCTCGTGATTGTAAAATGAAATTATAATTTTCAAAGCCAGAGGGGACGAATAATTAATTAATAAAAGGACAAACGACAACGATTGGATTACCAAAGAAAAAAAAAATAATAATAATAATTGCATGAAATTTAATATCAACGTAAATAAAAAAAAAGGTCCATATTCCCTAAAACCCATGAAAATTTTTACACGTATCCAAAGTTCATTGAATTCCCCCAAAAACATTTACTTAATGCACAAAAGTCCCAAAATCAATTAGCCCAATTAATTTGTCCAAATTGACGAATTTCATTAATCGTCAGCTCATCTCGAATTCTCAAAATTAAGCACGTAAACTCCTATCGTCCGGTAATACAAATTGATTAAAATCATAAGGTAATTAGCAATTAGTGCCTGTTTGTGTTGCAACTCCACGTGAGTTTACGTTCCGCCATTACCCTATCGTCGGGCAGAGGGTTGGAAATGTCAGAGGGTGAGACACGTGTGTCCAGCGTCAGTATCCCAATCAAGTCATTACTGCGTTACCGCATGCATTCGCCCCCAAGAGACTGGGGGGGAGGGGTCGTTCCGGCAACAAGACGCAACTGATTGCAAAAGCGACCAAGCGCAAGATTTACCCGTTGCTCCGGTCCGATTCCTCTCGTTCCTCCCTGCATGTCAATTTAAAACGTCCGATTCCTCAAAGTTAAGCCGCATCGTCAACAGCGACCCACCAGACTCAAGGAACGATGAGTGAAATTAGAAAAAAAAAAAAAAAATATTCATCCAATATCAATCCAACAATCAAATCATAGTCCCGAGCGCGACCTAACGCTCGTTCCGTAGCTACGCATCCAATCAATGCAGAAAATGCATTCACTGCATTCCGTTATGAACGACGCTTAATAATTCTGGCCGCTGCGAAACAACGATAATCCGACCTAATGAGATTCCAACGATAAAGTTATTTCAATCACAATAAACGCATTGGCCAACCCTCCCGGGAATTCGATCCGGTTTACCATCTATTCCGTGTATCGTATGCACGCATTGTGAATATTGGTCCATACGCTTGTATATATGTATATATACTATTAATACATATATATATATATATTACGTATTTCTATTTACTATAGAAATTACATAGATTTCCATCGATCGAAAAACTTTCACGCAATTTCCTAAGGGAATCGTTAAAATCGCGAGAGCGCTGGGTCAAATTTAGTGATATGATTTTTAAGCTGGTCTATGGTATGTGTATATATATATATATATTCCTTTATTTTAACCTATGGTAAAACGAGATAGGCGTAATGCCTCTTTTTGGTGGTTAGTTTTATTTCTTAATTTCTTAAATAATTTATGCGATTAACCTTGCAGAATTTTAATGATCTCGTTATACAGCTAATGCGGAAAAACTTCTACGAGACCCGACGGGTCCTCGGCGGTTGGAATACATTAACGAGTAAAAATAGACGCAGGTATATTATCGTCGTAGGTCGACGCGTCCAGGAGCGTCGCTGATATTCGAAAGTACGATGACTCGTTAACCAGACTTACGTACAGTCAATAGCCAAGTCCTTTTGTCAAATCCGACACGCTCCGCCCTTTCGAGGCCCACGAGCAGAACGTAAGCCGACTGTCTGTACCTTTTCAAGTAGGAGGCCAGCACAATGCTCGATTAGCATCGCTATCGCAATCCGGCCTTCCTAGGTCATCGATTCATTCCCACGTCCTAGAGAGTACAGTTAAACTCGATGAAAACGCGAACACGATAAAAAAAGAGTCTTTGATCACGCGATAAGAAAAAAAAAAAAAAAATTCAAGTCCAGTCAAACGTACTTCCATCTTACCCAGTATAAAAAATCGCGCACCCCTCCAAGGAGTGAGGTTAGGTGAATACAAAAGTTCCGTGTGAAGTACGGTAAGGAAGAGGAAAAAAAAATTCTCTTCGTCTTACCTGAACGTAATATTTTTCTTCTTACCGTGTCGGATCACCGACACTTGCCCGATCGTACGTTTACGAGTAACGTAGCAAACAACCGGAGGACGCGAATGGAAGGAGTGAGAAGAAGCGACGGAAAAATAGAAGAAAAGTCTCTTTAACGCGTAAGCCGTATAACGGTGTCGGCAAGACTATTTACGGAAGGACTATTTACGGAAACGTGGAATGGCCAGGGTGGCTCGTCGCTTCGCGAGAAGGCGAGCTCCTTAATTCGACGAGGGACAAATGTGCGCTGGTAAAGGAGCAAGTGCAGTCTGTTAGTTTTCCTCGTATCGTTTCTTTTTTACCTCTTCGGTCTGTTACGCGGGCTACTCGCTAGTTCCACGCTTTCCCGCCGCGTCAGGACGGCGCCCGCGTCAGTTTTACTCGGCGGCCAGTATGTACAGCCAGCGCCACTTCATTGTGAAAAGTGTGACAGGATAAGACATGCCCAGGCTCTTTTCTCTTCTCGTGAGTACCTACTGAAAAATCGTCTCGACCCTTGGATGTACGCGACTGCATGTCGTAAGCATATTAAATATGTTAAACGTATGTACATACGTATATAGTAAGCAGACCGTCGTTACCCGTCGCAACGACATCTACGAGGCATTCTCGTACCATGTAGTTACAAGCGCGAGAACTTCCTTATGGTTAAGAGGCAAGAAAAGGGCGCGGCCATTACGCCACGTCGTGAATGCACTTCAAGCTATATAAAATCTAGTCTCGTTCAAGGTCGACGTTTTCTCACTGCCCACGTGGACAGTTTATGCGCGTGGAAGAAGCGAGAAAATTGTCACGAGCAAAGCGCGATAAATATCCATGTCGCTGGGCATGGATCCTTGCTAACCTTATTGATGCCATAGAAAACAAAGTTTAAGCGTGCAGCGTTCGCGGATAAGTAATGGCGTCGAGCTCGGTCAGGCTGGGTATCATTAGTTTCAAGAAGCAGGACTGAAATTTCACACCGTTAGACGCTACTTGCATCTTTCCATTTATATGTCTGTCATGCTCGGCGCGTCCCTGCAGTATATTGCTTTGATGTGTCGCTGGTAATATCCTTGCACCCTATACTTACCTACCCCTTTTAACCTTCTGCCAAAGAGTGTATGTATATAATGTAAGTATTTCAACCCCCTTCCGTGCACTCGTAGTAATAAGTTTCATAAAGCCTTGGAATAAAGTTACCCCACCTGAACCAACACAGTGTGCTTCTTATAACCTTTAGCCCCCCCTCCGCCCCCGACACCCTTTCACCCCTCGCGCCAACCATCCCATCGACTAAATTTAGTGGCTCTAAATTTAAACTATGTTTAAAAAGTCATTGCTTTGGAGTTACGTGGTACCCACTATAGGCACAGCCCTCTTGACTCGTAAATATGCTTGACATATAGAAAATATTGATCAGTGCCTATTTTGTATTAGGTTGTTCAATTCTAGAATGGAAAAAAAAAAAAAAATTTCGTATCCCAGTGAAAGCTTTCACTCTATCGATTCCTATCCTTATCAGTGATTGTACCGTATATTTTGTGGTTTATTTTTTATTTGCCTGATGGGGTAGCGTATCGATAGATTTGTAAAGCGATACGATATAATCGAGTTGCACGCGTCATTTTCGCATTTATCGATAAATTTATGGGTATTATTGATTATCGAGTATGGGTATGGATATTGGCGAAGGTTTCGAGTACAGTCGAGGAAGCAAACGTATATTTATTTAATAGGCGATATTAGGGTTTTGATAGAAGTAGATATTTATTGATAGGGACATCGGTGCGAGTGTCATTTTATTAAATTGAAGGGACGTTTCTTTTTTTTTTTTATGAATTTTGCAATTTTTATCGAGAGAGTGCTTGTCGGAAGTTTGAATGTCCCGCCGGTTTTATTGGACGCTCTGGTAGTTAGTTTTATAACGAAACGAACGTTTTTCGATGTCTTTGCGAACGCGCAGTTTTTGGAGGTATATAAATGCAAAGGGCACTGGAAACGACTTGGGGCGACGAACGCCGTGCGAAATACTTTGCATTATTTATTTAATGTTCCTCTTAGGCGACGCTGAAACGCCAGCGAAGACCAGGAGAAAAATAAAAATGGAGGACGGACAAGCGGGAAACACTGCACTGGAGTTGGCAGCAGTGGGGCCATTTTGGGAACGTCCTGAAATTGAGACAAATATTAGCAATAAGTATTCATGGTTTTAGACTTGTTCGCGAATATACGTATTCGCCTATGCTCGTATAAAAAAAAAAAAAAAGGACAAGAAACGTTGGCTTATTTCGAATCCCGCAAGCTAAAACCAACTGCAACTGGATATCGAGGATAGCAAGAAAAGAAAAAAGAAGAAAAGCTAAGAAAATCCCACGGGAACGTATCAAGGTTTTCTAGGGAATATTATATGCCATAGCTTGAGCAATACTCTGCACTGTACCGAAAAGCTTTTGATATAGAAAGAGGGAGGGTACCGTCGACATTTTTTTTTTTTAATTAATTTTGAAAATCTAAAATTTTATTATCCGTCTCTTTTTTTTTTTTACATTTTCAATCCACCTTTGCGTACATTGACCGAGTAGCGATACGTTAAAATATTCCGAAAAAAATAATGGACGTCCCACCTACGCGACTCTTAAGACATAATTTTAAGAATTTTTCAATTCTTCCCAATATCAAAGATCAATTTATTTATAGAGGAAAAAAAAAACGTACGTCCAATTTAATGATAATTTATAATTTTTTTTTCACATACCTAATTCAGTGCACATCGCTTATATCAGCTACGTCCAACCTGGAGCGAACCTATCGATGAAATTATAAAGGCAATTTCCACGAAGCGATAATTAAATATCGCCCATGGAAATATTCGAATCGTTATGCGAGAATATAATTTTTGAAAAGCCTCGATATACCTGAAGCATGTATAAATACGGCTTATATTTTGCTATGTTAAAAAATCAAAAATATTTTTTTTACTGTTTTTCAAGCTGCACCAAAAACCATATTTATGTCTCTTTTGAAAAATCTTTCAGATCGTCATCCGGCCGCGGTCCAGACCTTCACGCTTTATACGGATGCTGTACGCCGTGCACTCCATTGATTCTCTCACTGCTGTATATCCGTATCCATCGTGACACCTGTTTCTCTTGACGATACCGACTCTCGCAGCATCGAGAGATTTAGTTAGAGAATGGAATAGTTTTTCGTGCTACGCTACTGGACGGGATATTGATCGAGGGGTTGCAGAGACCCTTACACCCGACGCCAGCACTGAGCCCACCCTTATAGGCTCTCACACATTGCCATTATACTCTAGAAGTCTTCGCGAACGACATCACGCCGGAATGTTAATTTTTTGTTGCCGTCGAGAGATCCTTTACCTTCACGCACCCCAAAGTAGCTAATCGATTCGAGAGCCCCCTTTTTAGCGTCTTGCTGAACACCTGAAAACTCTAATACGTTCCTCGACAGTGCACTTGTCGTACGCGAAATCTCCAACCAACGTGGTCAATAGTGACGTAGATAAAATAAAAATCGAACGACGCTTTATAATCGCGATTATATTAATTAATAAATGTATCGACTGGAAAAATAAAAAAATTAATTTTCATCAATAAAATAATACAGTAAATTAATGACTCGCGATATATTTTATGTAATCGATAATCGAGGGATGATTTACATATCATTATTTTTTTTTCTCTCCATTACACGGCGCGTGAAAAATATTTAGGAAAATATGTAGAAAGGTTACGACCTGCCAAACCGGAAGCCCCGTTGCTGAAGTCGATAGAAAAAAAAAGAGAATCGAATGGGGTACAGTCAATTTAAAAATTTGCAAATAAAACACGAGATTTCGAAATCGATGCAGAATCGATCGATTCTATTCTTGTTACGTCATATGAATCTCCACTTCACAGATATACCAACCACTTGACCAATCCGTCCCAAGTAGTACGCAGGGTGGCCGAGTACACTCGAGAATCAAAGTGTCACACGTGAGCAGCACCGAAATGGTTTTCTCCCATAGAAGCTTCCAGAACATTCATCCCCGTGAATGGCCACCCTGAAAATATCCCTATGACGTGTGCATATAGAAGCGGATGAAACCCCACGTCAGCAATCGGCCAGCCGGCAGACTCCGAAAGGGGAAACCTGGCTGGACGATACGAGCAAAGCTCAATGGTTTTGCGGTTCCGTCCCAACGCGCTACCCCCTATACGTTACACAATATACCCCGTATAAAGTGTACACCCTGTATACACAGTTTGCTATACAGTAAAAGGGCTTCATCCAAGGTACCTATACTATCATTTGGAAATAACATGAAAATACCTTAGCCAGGAATTTTAATATTGAAATGACGTGTGAACCGTCATCCCCCTGTGAATACACAAAAAAATCCAACCCCCTGTCATCCCCTGCAACAGAAACTCTCCAGCATCAGGATAAAAATAAACCCTGATAGATCTCCTGTATTCCGGCTTACTTTAAGGGATGAAAACGGAAGTAACCGAGGGTCGTAATTTTCAATGCATATCTTAATTGTTCACTCTAATTTTTTTTTCCCCCATCAACTCCACCAGACGAGCCAGTCTGCCGTATGGGAACGAGCTACACCCTGGTCGACTGCATCCCTTAAACGGAAGGGGTGGCGCCGGAGGATACGACCGGTTAAGCTTCCCTGCGATTTTACCAAAGGGAAATAGATTGATATCCGTCGCGGATGCCTGCAGGACGACAACCGCGTAAACCCTGATCGCCTCGAGCGACGTCCCTCCGCTTTTAAGGTTCGTTTCTAAGGGCTCTTTCGCGAGGGCAGCTAAACACCAGAACCTCCCCTTACGGGTAAACCACGTTAATCGAATTGCCCTTCGAACAATTTCCGCGTAAAGACTCATTCGGCCTTTTATTTTTCAGTATATACGTGATCAATATATATATATATATAGACCTTAACAAGTATATAAAGATTAATGAGATCACGTTACGGATGCTGGATCTTGAAGCTGGGCACGTGATACCCACGTTATATCTAATACGGGAAGAAAACAAAGAAGCCTCCGTATAGATCGTGTATTTTTGTACACTTTGAAATCAACACTCCTTCCGGTACGGGGATAATCAAAATGATCAAAGGAGAAATAATACCGCCATTTTTTTTTTTTTAATTCTTTTTCAAGATCACGTACCACTGCTCTATCTTAATTAATTACAACCAGCCTCGTTATTATCATTTCGTGCGGCATCCGCACGTGGCGCCACAATCTCGCGCTCGCGTTGCGGTACGTTTCGTGAACTACGGATTGTCCCGTGACGCCATCTGTGTCAGGGATAACGAAACGAAGAAACTCGCTCTTATTTAGGAACGCATTTGCGTTTCTACCTTGACTCATTGCAACAGGTGTACTTACTGCTGGCCCTGCTTATGTATACGTTTGTTTATATATGCAGAGACAGATACGTAGATGGAGCCACTACTGTAAATGTAATCCTACTCGGCAAACGCTTGCACGTAATACGATGCAAATTTCGTTATCGCGCTTTACGGCCATTACTATCTTGGAATTACGGCGCTAGTCAAAGTTTATTAGACGATTAGCGCTGCCTGCGAATCTCTCGAAACTAATCGCTAACGTGCACAGGTGTGTATGGGAATTTATGAAATATTTTATCCTTTTCGTGAATCCGTTACAACGCGCTTTATCGATTCATGGAAAAGGAAGATTAATGTTTGCTTAAACTTTATCGAGCAGTACGTACGTTAGTCACTCGTTTGATTGTCAAGGTATATCTATATCGGATCGTGAGGGAAGTAGAAAAATAGTCAAAGTTGCTTGACAACTTACAGATTTCATTCTTACCAACACAATATATTTTTCGTGGCGTTTCCTATCGAATTCGTAAATATTTTATTAATCGACAAATACCATTGGTCGTATCGATATTCTACCACGCGGAAGACTTTAATCCTTTGTCGCACGGATTCCATTATCGGCTGTGGGCTAAGGATAAATATTTTTATGGGGTAAATGAAAAATTTAGTACGTGTAATAAATCATAGTTATGTATAGGTGACGTATGAGTATCACCGATTTTATTAACGAATCGCCAGCTGCAAGAAGCTCGTATTTAAGGAAAATTCGAGTCGTTGGAACAGACGGATGTCGATGAAAGCAAATGGCGGAAGGAGCTTATTTAAGTCCGAGGACGCTTTTCTGCGAATACGAAGCTCCTGCCTGTAACCGGTCTACGTAGCCGAGGAAGTCATTTGTAAGGGATCAGTCGTGTCTCGGTTAACGTTTCCTAACCTCAATGCAGCTGCTGCGCAGTTGCAGTACGAATTGGATGGAGACGCCGATGAAGAAACTAGATAGGAGGAACGTAATAGAAGGAAATGGAACAAAGTGCTTAAGTTACGAGAGGCAAAGAATATGTGTATACGTATACGTGTGTATATATAAATTTTCAAATTTCCCGCAAATGGAATTCTCGTCGAGGACATCTTCGAAATGGATTCGGCTGAATTAAACATGGCGGCCCACGATCACGGAAGACTCTGACCCACTTGGCCAAAACGGCCCTCGTCCTCGGCACACGTGAGATCACGTGGAACTCGAGAAAATGCGCTTCGATGAAGCGTTTATTGCCGGGATTGTCGGAACGATGGAATTATGAACCAAGGTATACGGGAAGAGAGGAACGATGGGTCAAGGACCGAAGAAGGACCGAGAGAATTACCCGAGTCATACGTGCACGGAGTTTCAGACTCCGACGACTCGGAATCCCCCCCCCCCCTCCCCCCTCCCCCTTCGCCTGGCTACGTCATCCCTTACAGCGATCAGTTTGAATGGCCACCACCAGGTATTAAGCTGTCATTGCCAATATCGATATTCTACTGTTACACTGTATATTTACCACGAAGGATATTTGGATAAAAAAAATATTTTCCATATATGATAAATATATATATATATATCCAAAAAAAAACCATATGATATCTTCACGTAAAATTGCACATGTTAAAAAAAAACGAACATGGAGATCAGCCTTTAAAAGTACCCATAGCCTTTCCTGATATCGCACCCCATAAAAGTATCTATAGTCAGGAGCGAATGAATGGACAAGTATCGTTAACCGACATTAAATAAATCTCGTGGTCGCGAAGCTCCGTGGGTTAATAGGTTATTCAAGGAAGCTTTTCGGTCCTATGCACTTACTATAGCGTGATATATCGATTATCGATTTATACCGTAGTCTCGCTACGAACTTGGCATTGAAGCCCAGAGGCATCCTTTTCTCTCTCTCTCTCTCTCTCGCGACTTTACATTTTTTTTTCCCCTCTATTTTCCCTTTATTTTCCGGCTCGCTCTTCCTGCACTTCGTTTTGTCCTCCCCCTTTCATGCGCGCCATTGTTGCTCCAGACGCTTTGAAACTACTTTTCACTCGGAGAACTTCCCTCTTATACAGCTACGACTAGTCCCAGTCTAACCCGGACTGCAACGTTGCTACCCCCTGAAAAAGCACATCAGTCCTTTCTTCGCGTCCTTCTATCTATCATTCCCTTTTACGGTTCTATATTCGTCAGACACTGCGTAGTCGTATCCGACCGCCTATTATCGCGAAGGACTATAGCCGGTAGCTACTCAACTTTTCAAAATCGCGCATCCCGCATTTACTGTTGGTAACTTATAACCAGGTAAAAATTATCTAAATGTATGTAAGAATAAGACACCCGATATGCAAAAGTGATGCAACGATAAAATATTTTTACAAAAATCATAATAAATTCGTTAAATGAAATTCAACGAAATTCGATATTCCGCGCTCGATCGGTAATCGAGTCTGTCGTTTAATGTTATTTGAGTAAAAAAAAAAACATACACGGTGTCCGAAATAAATCCAACACGCTCGTCCTTACCGATTTGTCTTAATAAGGACGATACTTAGCTATAGGTATAGGTAAATGCTGAATTTTAGGCCTCGTAAATCGTTCGCCATACCCATACATGGTCCTGTAAATGTCCCATATACCCCGTGGCCTCATAATAACTCAGTGGCTCGTTAACCTTAAAAACTTGACGTGCTCGTAGAATATGACGTCATTCACATCGAGACTCTTCGACGTAACGAATTCGTCTGTCATACCAGGCGATCCTCTTCGTTGCGCGCTGAAACGGATATACCGGGTGGCATAATTCGCTTCGGAATCTGGCTCGCGGTTTTACATCGGATTCATCGTGGATTTTCTACGACGTAGCCGACCGTCGTTCTCGAGCGGATTAACGTGGCAAAAAAAAAATTAATGAATTCCCAAAGCTTTCGCGACTCTTAAAGGGAGCCAAAAAGTTTTCCCCGAAACGAACGTGGAATCTCGAATATTCCGGGACACTGTATAGGAATGGATTTAAACTTTATAAACACCCGAAGCGACGCTCACTTTTTTTTTGCTCACTTTAAATCAGAAAGTTTATCGTTCTTGCCCTATAACCCACCCCCCCTCTCTCTCTACTCCCCCCCCCCCCCCTTCGAATTGCATAACGTGAAATATCTACTTTGTCCCAGAAATTCCACTTTGTAACTTTCATAGAATAAGCAACTGAATACACATGTATATATATATATATATGCTTCTATAGTTTTATATCTAACACGTATAAATATATGGTACATGTCCTATATAGATATACTCTACTCGTATCAAGCTACAGCAGCGGCAAGAATACTGTACATACGTACGCTGCGCTCTTAAACTCGACCTACTTCCGCCCAAACTCTACGTAGCTACTGTAAAATTTAACAGATATCCAAAGACAAGGCACAACATGGACCTAAGGAGTCGCGAGACTTTTGAATGACTTTTTGAAAGTTTTATTTTCGTCGAATGAAGATATAACAGGTTGTACAGGGGCGAATGCGAAAATACGGTAGGACCAAAAACCTTCATTTGATTTAGATGGGAAAAAAAATTATCACTCATTTATCCCCAGAACACAGCTATGGTTTAGGGGAATTCTATTGGGATCTAGGAAAAAAAAATTTTTTTTATTTAACCATAAATCTTATCGATCAAAGTGCATATATATATATATATATAAAGCTTGGATCATTGATCCATGAATTCACGCAATAGTTATAGCGTATTTACTATGTATATATGTGTGTATTAGCGAAGGTCGCAAAGGCAGATATTGCGCTGGCTCTAGGCGAACCCATTGTCTGAGGATACAGACAGTGTCTGACGAGCATCCCAGACAGACAACCTAGACGAGAACGAACGAAGAAAGTAAAAGAGCCATTCGACGGACACTGGGATTCCATATTTACTATGTATATTTAAAGGCGCTGTTACGACCCGACCTTTAATGTTTTTACATCCCAGTGGACGTTTTGCTCGATCTTTTTTTTTGTCTATGCTTAAAATTACCGGCAGGAATCTACAGATGGTAAAACAGGGAGGGACTAACGCAGGCTTATTTATTTGAACGGAATAAACGAGATTAAAGGTATTTTGTACCTTTCGGTAGAGAAAATTTGAAAATCAATTCTGTCAATGATAAAAAAGTTAATTGCTATTGTTCGATCGATAATTTTTTGTGAAGATTCATTTCTTCCAACACGTAATTTTACTCTGATCTCGGTTCGCTTTTGTTTTTTGGTACATAAATATCTTTCCAGATACGAATCTATTTATAGACCTGAAACTGCTGTTCTGTATATCTATATACGTTACTATGTGGACTCCACGGTCTATGGGACTGCCGTATATACGTTGTCGAGGCAGATAGACAACTTGAGCTATGGATCCTTCTGGCTGAGTCTCCGAAAGGAAATTGCACTTTTATTCTTCTGCCAAAAAGAATTCTCATATCGATTTTAACCGTGTGTATAAAATCCTGCCTCGTGAAATTCAAGACAAATTGTAGTCACGCTGAAATATATTTCTCGTGTAATTCCACTTTTATTCGTAATTTCGCGATACTTCATTCTTACCCTCTATACGGTACACTCGTACGATTGACTTTGATTAAAAGGGGGATTGAAATTGAATCGGGGAGAAAATGTATATTATTCGAGTCACTAGGTATGGCTATACGTGTTTCCTCGATAAATGGAATATTTCGTATTGGATTTTTTTTTTTTTCCATTGTTTAAGTAATACCATCTCCAAGTTTAACAGAGGCCGGTATATGATAACCAGGATACGGAATTTTGTAATTCCTCTGAGAAAAATGTTAAACAGGTAATATCCATTGAGTACGCTCGAGGTAGAAAAAAATTTCTTCATTCGACTTCCGACTCAGGGATTATCCAGAGTAAGTAGCCTTAAAAAGACATGGGGATTCCAGAAGCAGGATAAATGCACGATAAAATTTTAAGCTCATGTTTCGGGTATTTGTCGGTAACGTAGAGTCACAGACAGATGTGTTCTGTAAAGTAGCTACTTTTACTGGCAAGTCAAGAAATACGTTTGTGACGTTCAAAAAAAAATTTTTTTTTTCCTATGTCGTTTATATACT
>JARQSV010000643.1:15239-36191 GCA_030142285.1 Calameuta idolon
CTTTGCAAATTATTCGCCAATCAGATAGCGAGTTCGCGCGTGACATTAAAAGAATTTCGATAAAAATCCCACCCGCTCGAGGCTCGCAATTGTAATTTGCAAAAAAAATCCAAAAATCACTTTGCCAATTATTCGCGAATCAGATAGCGAGTTCTCGCGTGACATTAAAGGAATTTCAATAAAAATCGTATCCCCTCGACGCTCGCAATCGTAATTCGCAAAAAAAAAAATCCAAAAATCGCTTTGCAAATTATTCGCAAATTAGATAGCGAGTTCTCGCGTGAGCCTTAGCGTTCCTCGCGTTAAAAGGGAGTGCCCAGTCCCAGATACCAAAGTACATAAATCTAGAATACCGTGAGCCCGTTAACCTTAAAATTCATAGCCACTACCTAGATAGGTAGCAACGAGGATTTCCGTAGTTATAAAGAATGTAACCTTATCGGATATACACAGGTAATACCAACGGCGAAATACGATGCTCGAAATTGCAATAGAAAATAAATGATGTAAGAAACGCGAGAACGCGCAATGATACCAACCCCCGAAAAATCCCCGGGAGCGTAGAATTTGCCGAGGTTAAATATAGATATGTATACAGGTATATTGCAGCTAAGGTTACACGTACGTACACACACATAAGGACTCAGGGATAAGTTTCGTAGGCGGTGCACGAACTTTGCCATATTTATAAAATGGCTATATTATGGGGAAAGCGAGGTAAAGCCTGAACCGAAGATGGTATAGAGGGGTGGATATGTCGAACGATCGCCCGACCTTACGACATAACCACCCCCCGCACCACCCTCCCCCCTCTGGCTCTTTCCGTCGAAAGGCACGAACGACAACATTAATAAGGATCAGCGGCATGGATTTTTTTTTTCGAGTTTCACGTAAACCCAGGGAACGAACTTTCCCAGAGGAAATCTAGCTACACGCCTTTCTACACGGGCCCATTGCCATAAAGCTCCTTTATAGTATTGGAAAGAACTTTCTAACGTGTACAGAAAGAGGCTTCCAGCTCGAAACTTTTTCTAAGATCAGATCCGTCGAGGGTCGTAACAATAACGATAACGGCGCATTTGCGTTTGATAAGCTCGCGATTAGTGTAACCCAAAAAAGGGGGTAATGATACAAAAATCCGGGAGGGAGCACCGTCCTTTGTCGAAACGAACGATACGGGACGTGAAAACCTGTTGCCGCCATTTTTTTTTTCTTACTTTTTTTACGCAACACTGAAAATTTCCCTAGGGATATTGTTACTTTATAAATTACGTTTAAATGCGTTAATTACGTTCTCGCGTTTGGTAACTCGTATTCTCTAAAATGCTTGTGGAAGCTTTTGCCGTTTAGGGGAACATGTTCCTATCGTTTAATATCCTTCAGAATGTGGCTTCCTCGACATTTCCGTTGAGGACGGAGACTATATATATATATATATATAGATTTCGTAGAGAACAAAGCGAAATATCTATCACGAAACGTCCTAGATTTAAGCGAGATTGGTCAAGCCTCTATACATCTAATATGGTACATGGAAACAAATAACTACACCGTATGTATGTAAGTACTAGCTGCATGACACAGATAGGTTAGAGTAAAATGTAAATATCGATTTCGTGGTATCCCGTAGTATGTGCAACAGCTAAATTGCTGGAATGCAGAACAGAACTGCGGCCGAGTCCTGATTGCATCGGATATCGGTTAAAGTGAGAAAGTAATTTAAATTATTTTTAAAAAGCGCGCCAAAACCTACCTCTGGCATCGATATTTCTTTATGGCTCTCTCTCTCTCTCTCTGCTTCTTGGTAGAGAAAAAAACTGTGCTACTTTACTTTTTATTTCTCAGTCAAGGTACTTACTGATTGCTTGTGAACTGCGCTTATCCTACCTTGTTCAATTACGTCGTTCGAGATCGTTGCTTCCTCGTTCGTTCGCACGTACTAGAATGGCTTTTATTACCATGAAACTTGCCACGTGGTTTAATTCGCTTTCGTTCCTGTTGTTGGTAGCTCTGCGCTCTCGTATAGGGATATACTTATGCCGGGTGGAGCTACGTTCACGCCAATAAAAGTCACTGGGCTGAACGAGAGGTGTTGGTTACTTTGTTCTTTTCATTTTTTTTTTTACTTACTACTTTTCGTTCTCTACATCATCCTTGTTCCTGGTGCTGGATGGGAGAGACGAAGGTCGGTAGAGTGAAAAGAATATCTGGCCGAATTTCACACATCGAGAAAGGCGAGGAGCAGTGAAAAAGTGAGAGACAGTTATTGAAAAGCCGCTTCTAGAACAAAGGGGAGAAATAACAGCAGATGAAGTTTAGGTACGAAGGTGCCATCGTAAAAGGAAAGCTTGTCAGTGAAAGTGAAGGGAATTGGATGAACGATCGTTCTATTGACAGTGTTAGGTTAGGTTACGTGACGTTTGATATTTGTCAATTTTTCTTCTGTGACATTCTCGTGAAAATTAAGTCACACTTACATTGTGATAAATAATAAAGCATTATTTTGGCAATGTGATCGTGGTTTATGACATACATAGATAAATAGGCTAAACTGCATCAAACGAGTCCTTGAAGCTCAACGTGGGACAAAGCAAAAAAGAAGCGTGATGTCTTTTTAAACGAGTTGATTGATTGGTCGAGCGAAGACAAGAGAAGAGAAAAGAAGGAATCATCCCGAGGTAAGCTGTCTCATGAATTCCGGTGTGTGCGCACCGTAAAGCTTCGCAATATCTTGATCGCACGTTTTGATGATCCAATCAAAAGATACTTCTCCGCCATCTTTATTCGGTCTGCCGCTCTGTGGGAGCCGATTGAAATCGAATTTTATCGGATGCTCCGTACCAATGAGAGATTGTAGCTCGTGCAGGTCGATGCATTACGAAACCAAAATGCTACAAGATATATTGGATGAGAACAAAGTCGAATAGGTCGAAAGAATGAAAATAGTAATCCAATAATCTAGAAAGGACATTCCTGTCAATTAATCTGTAAAAAAATTAAAAAATTGTACAAGTCCATCGACAGTAACTGACCTATGGTAGATCTTGTATCGTATAGAAAAATTTAAATAGCGCGCCAAACGTTACCCACAATCCTCTACGTAGATGGCGTCATCTGACGGCCGCATGACAAATTAATTGTCTACACAGTTTTAACGTACTCCGTCCAGTGGCCTAATCGAATAAAACACGAACAGAACAACCGGGCATTCGAGGGAGGGCTTAAATTTAATATAACGACTCTAGAATTGAATTAAATTGCGCTCGAAAATTGGTCGCGCCCGGCTCGTAACGACGCTTCAAGTTTATAAAACGTTTAAACGATCCTCCGTCGAAAGGACGACCATTAAACACCGAATTATTCAGTTTAAACTAATAATAAACTAATATTCAATTTTGTTAATCCAATAACAGAAATTCGTGTCTACCAATATTTTTCACGACGCTAATTTACCTCAACGTGTATACATTTATTTTTCAACGTACCACGCACGACCATCGTCCAATCCACGATAAACCAGCACAAAAATTCCCCCATTCAATGGAGCTGCTCCAAACGTGAGTTAACCATGCAACTATAGCACTGACCTATGACCTGCTTTAATTACCCCTTCATTAAGCTCGTACCTACACTTATTAATGAAGTTAGGTTAACGTCCTCGAAAATTTAATTATCCCATTGTCCATTACGTAACAGACGAAGAAACTCCAAAAGAAAATCATTCACTGAACCATTGAATATTTTATCATCGAATTCGATTTGGCTCAGCAGGTATAAAAAAAAAAAAATTATTACATCCCGTTAGGCACGATCAAGATGTATGTATGGCACAATGAAGAGAAATTTCGAAATGGTGCGATATCAGAATCTAACGGGTGTTCGGACGTCAATCGATCAAGTCAATTAAATTGATTAACCATAGAATTATATATGGGAATCTGGTTACAGCGAATGCAGTCACGCATGCTGATCATATTGTCGCTGATTTCCATAGTCATAAATTCCGAGAAGTTGGTATGTCTGCGAAAACGATTGGGCGATATTGTCGGGAATCTCAATGGCTAAATAAATGTGGATTATAAGTATATCTGTAGCGACGTGTACATTGGGCCATTAGGGGCATCCCCTTTGGATCTCGTGGGATCGTTTCCATAATCCTCTTAAACGCGTTGCGCTCCGCTCTGTTCCGTCTGACTGCAGCTGCACTTAAATCTAGCTGAACGATCAATAAACCCGAGCGGCAACACTCGTATTGCAAATAAGACTTTCGTAAATCATCTTAACAAGGAGATAGCTGGACGTGCACTACTGCCTGTTCGCATTAGATTTTATCTTTGATAAAATTAAACCATATCCCTATTACGTATATTTAGTGTATGTACAGTAGAGAAAAAAATGTAGAACTGGAAATAAATTTTTTTTCAAAAATTTACTATATACAATATTTCACTTCTGACGATTATCAAATACTTTTTTTTTTAAATTATTTTTACATGCTTTTACGCTAATTCAATTTTACCTTAAACGCGTGATTTTTAGTTGGAGCAATTTATTTTAAAAAAATTCCATTTATCCTGGAAGCCATCGCCGAAGCCGCAAGGTCGCGTCGAGACAGCGTAGACGGACAAATGGAAGCGTCGCGACGTCTCGACGCCAATCGTTGGAATTTCATTATTACCACGAGTCCTCGTGATTCTGCCGAACCCATCAGAAAGAATCATACATAGAGATAATTCACATTTATCTTCAAGGCAATTGCGATCTAGGATTTTTCATGAGATTCGCCACCGTACAATTCTCGATCGTATCGATCACTCGGAGAAAACTCGTTCGCTCCGTAAAATCGAACGGTAATCGAAGTCACCGAATGTAATTTCCCGGGACTTCGATTTTTTTTACGTGTTAATTGGATCGCGTCAAATCGGCTGCGGTTCGTCACATAAATATACGTCGATGTCGCAATTGCAACCGTGAGCGCCACTGGCACGTGAATTATTTCATAGGGTGAATGAATCGTATCGATCTCTCTTAGGTTATGTTATGACTCATTTCTCTTCGCCCTGCCTCGACATACGAACAGCAACGTAACCACACAGCAGGAGAAACGCAGACTGGTAGTGCATCGTACTGCTTCTTTCATTATTTAAATATACGTAAAAGCCCTTAAGTGGATCAATGAAACTTTGATAGATTCAAAGAGTTCTTGGATGATTTAAATTGATCGAATAATTATAGATTCAAAGTTTCGATAATGATCTATAGATCCCAACAGACATTGGTATCGATGAAAGAAATCCAAGGGACCACGTGACCCTCAAGAACCAACGTCAAAGTACATGCACAATGTCCACTTGAAATTTGATGAGCTCTTGAACGTGCCTGGCAATTCCATTGAAATTGAAATGAAAGCCTATTTTAATCGGGCGCATGACAGACAGAGAAACAATAAACGCAGGGATACGTTACGCGGTAACCGAAATGAATACAATTTTTGAATAGCTCTGTACGCGTTCGACCACTGCTGAGTTTTCAGCCGATCCGCTTTAGATTGTACATACACGACCATTCAGTTCAATGCGGTGCATAAGTGCATAATTATAATCTTTTTAAAATCCCTGACATACTAGTATATGGTGCATACTAGCATTTGAAGTGCATCAATGATCACTTATAGAATTATATTTATCAAATTTTAACGATGCTACTAACTTTAGAAATACTGATGTGACGTAAATACTTATGGCACCGCATAAGTGCATAATTATAATCTTTTTAAAATCCCTGACTACGTTATAGCAGATAATAGCATTTGAAGTGCGTAAATGATCACTTATAAAATTATATTTATCAAATTTTAACGATGCGACTAATTTTAGAAATACTGATGTGACATAAGTACTTACAAAAAAAGTCAATAAAGATATCATATAGTTTTTCATGTACGTTTACCTATTATAAGCGTATTTAATGGTGCCGCCACACCAGCCAGTCTTATCTAAGTACTAATTATTGTCGGTAGCACATTAAAAGAGTGCGATAGCCGCGCTATCGGCTATCGGAAAAGGTCAGCCCTGGTTTGTTTACCCGTATCTTGTCTCGGCATTAAAGAGGGTGCCTTGTATCTTTTTGGTATCGAAACTCCAGAGGATGGCACGCCTCGTGAACGACGTAGTCGGACAAAGTATCTTGAGGCCATCGGCCTTTCTCCACTCTCTCTCTCTCTCCATTTTTCTTCACTCCTTCGTACGAACGTTATACTCTCTCCTTTCTTCCACGCTATTTCCTATAGCCTCCCTCTTCAAAGTATCGAGCGACGCTCTTCCGCTGACATCATTTCCGGAGCAGAGGGTCATTCGCTGCATGCAAACCACTTCCGGTACAGATGGCACTTCGTGGAGTACAAACGAGCACAAGGACTCTTCTTCACACAAGATCAATTTTTGGTGATATGGGCAGATGCACTTGAGACACGTAATACAGACGTTGGCAGTGTCTGATAACAACAGGATGTGCTTCGTATTGGCACGTGTTTAATAATATAGATATGTCCTGTAATATAATCTGAATATGCATTGATTAAGGTAACAGGTATTCATTGGATTTTAATGGCGAGTGATATCAATTAATTATATCATTTTTCAAACGGTTAATTCAAATTATAACTATTGGGATATATTTATGGAAAATAGTATTTTGGGATCTTGCAAGTTCAATGTGATAGAGATAAAAAATTTATTCAGTTTATTATCTTTTTGTCCTAGTATTCTTTGTCAGGGATTCTGCTTTCCTCTCAGGTTAGAAAGACAGGAGTGTATCTTAGGAATATTCCAAAAGCGATGAAACGTAAAAACTATTTTCAATATGATTTTTAGGATTTAAATATTTGACTGATAGTGTAACAATTTGTGAAATGGAAATATGAAAAAAATGTTCACATCAACTCCAGACCTATCCTGTTACGATTTCTTTCAATAGATATCACTCTTACGTCAACACGTTGGCCCAAATTCAAAATTTGATTCTTGAGATATCTATCGTATATGAGGCCATTAGTTTGTACACCGATGTCTACAAAGACACCAAAGTGTGTTATGTTTCGTACACAACCACTTAGCTTAACACCAATACTCAAGTCATCGATGCTCCTTAAATTCTTTTTAAACACTGGTGGTTCACCCTTTATTCTAATATCTTCGCCTTTCTTCATCGTTAAACCCTTAACAATGATTTCTATTGTTGCTTCAGTTGTATGGAATTTCTTTGCTAATGCAGCATATCCCTGCTTTGCGTACGTATTTATTTGATCTATAAACTTCTGAGTGCCCAGATTCTTTATGTCGCATTTACTGTCTTTCAGAATATTGTTTGTTATGTCGTATGATTCCGGATGAATCCACGTTTGATCCAAATAATTTAAAGCATCGTTAACATCCTTTAATTTACTGTTAGCCGTCTCTGGTATGATCCTTATGAAACCAGCGCATTGCTCAAATGACTTGTGACTAATACCTTTTACTTTCAAAAGTTGCTTTCTGTTTCTAAATACACCTATTTCATTTCTTCGTTTTATTATACTCTCAGCTTTGGACACGTTTAAACCGGCGACACGCTTCAGGAGGCTTCGAGATGCTGTATTAATATCAACTCCAACGAAACTCACAGTTTCTGAGATAACCTAAAACAGGGACATAAGATTTAGAAAAATGGTTCTCACCTAAGATATAGTGAGAAAGGGTTGATTTAACTGCTTTCAATTGATTACATTTTATAACGTTCAATAATTAATTACTAACTTCGTTGAGAGTGAGCTGCAGCTGCTTCTCTGGAAGATCATGTTGATACATTCCAATGCCAAGATGTTTTGGATCAACTTTGATCAATTCAGCCAGAGGATCTTGAAGCCTCCTGGCTATAGAAACTGCAGATATCAAATTTGGATCCAGATCTGGAAATTCTGATTTGGCCTCTGGACTACAACTGTATATAGAAGCACCAGCTTCGTTTACAATCGTATAAGAAACATCAACAGGATTAAAAACTCCAGATTGAATTAAATCAGTTAAGAACATCTCCGTCTCTCTACAAGCTGTAGCGTTGCCTAATGCTATAAGTGAAGTTTTATGCTTAAGCACTAGATTAGCAAGGACTTTCGCTGCTTCCTGTTTATTATTTCTTGGTTGATTATTAGGAAATATGGTTGCAGTGTCCAATATCATTCCATTTTCAGATACTACAGCAATTTTGCATCCATGTCGAAAGCCTGGATCTATGCTAAGAATAGTTTTCCCACGAACTGGAGGCATGAGTAGAAGATCTTTTAAATTGCTTGCAAAGACTTCAATAGATGCTTCTTCTGCTTTCTTGTTCATCTCGAGTCGTACTCTCCGTACGACTAAAGGTTTAATCAATCTTTTGTAGGCATCTTTAAAACTTGCCTCTAGAAGTTCACGATGAAAATCTGATGCGTTAAATGCAGTACTAAAGTATGCGAAGCAATGTCTCCTTAACTCCTGTTCAAAATAATCAGGTACAGTCACTTTTACAGATAAAATCTTTTGTGACTCTCCTCGGTTAATGGCTAAGATCTGATGAGGCTTGATATAATTTTCCATTGATGTGAAGTTGAAATACAATTCATATTTTTTTACATCAACATCATTTTTAGTTAATGCTTTACTTGACTGTTGTGCATTCTTTGTTTGAGTGGTTTCTATCTTGACAAACACGGTTTTACGTAAGTCCCTGATCTTAGTAAATGTGGTTTTATCCTTATTAATTATATCTGCAATTATATGTATGATGCCATTCTTAATATGCTGTTCAGTATCTAAACCTTCTTTATCAGGATTAATCATAGATGACAAAGGAGCTATTGGTAAACCATTTAAAATAGAATCAGCAATAGGTCCTAGTCCTACATCTCTGGCTCGCTCAGCCAGAGAATGTTTTGAATTAGTTTTGTACAAAGAATATATATCATCTAATTCATGAAGAGATCTAGCACCTGTAACAACTGCATGAATTTCAGGAGTCCATTTTCCTAATTTGTCAATAGCTTTAATAATCTTCGTAGCTCGATTCTTTATTGCGACAGCACGATCATAACTGTCTTTAATCATTCTTAATTTTTCTGGTTCCATTCCTTGTGTCACCTCTTTTCTATATCTTGCGATAAAAGGAACAGTATTATCATCTTTGAATAATTTGACTAAGGATGTTGCGACATGAATGTCAATGTTATGGGTATCACTTATGTACTCTGCGTCTGTCCAATCTCTGCATTCAACGAATTCTTTTAACTGAGGTGAATGACTTTCATTAGTTACAGTTAATAAATTGTCATCTAAATTTATCTCTGGTACAATGTTTTTAGAAACACGGGGTTTCTTTATCGATTCTTTAGCCAACTTTATTCTTTTACGTTCTCTGGTACTGTCTGTTTCATTCTTTGCTCTCTTTCTGCTTCTGGTATTCTTTTCCAAATCTTCACAAATTGTTTCACTTTGCTCATCTTGTTGTTTCTTTTTTGGTTTTACCTCTTTAGTTTTTCTACGTGGTTTTTCGTCAATTTCATAATCTGGATCATCCAATATCACTACGGATTCTGTATCATCCTCAGAATCCGTAATATCGATGATTACTAACTTATGTTTCTTGCGCTTCTGTCTCTCCATAATAATATATCCTTTACTCCAAACAACTTACGATCTCTCTCAGGACCTTAATTATATGACAAAGTATGAGGATTATTAACCATTTTTCTCTTTATCAATTAATATAATTATCAATAATAATTACTCAAGCGTAAGGAACGATGAATTTCTCTTGAGATTCCAATATTTCCGTTTATAATAAATAGCAACAGGTACCTAACCTCAGTGCATCAACATTGAGGGCATTGAGTCACATTGTCTGCAATTTGAGACCCTTCGGACCTTCCTTCCTTTCCTTATGCCTGTCTCCTCCAATGAGGAGATGTGCCAGACCCAGCCAGACCCTTCAGACCACGGGCTTCTATACTCTATACACGTCTGAACACCAGAGATCCTTTCTTCCTTCCTTTCCTTCAGGCTGTATCCCCAATGGGGGACATGTGCCAGTGGGCACCAGAGACGAGTAGGGAAATGCACAACGCAACGACAGAGATGAGTAGGGAGATGCCCAACGCTCCGGTCTTAGGCTATACCAAAAGCATGGCGCTAAATCGTAGCGGCGAGTCCGGGAATAGGATTTCGTGATCATCATCTCCGTCGATAATACGTATCCCGTGGTAGCGAAGTTGAACGTGATCACGAAAGTATAACTTGACCCGTGTTCACCATACTCGTTCTCACTCACCTCTAATGATAACTTCAACTTGTACGTTCGTGATCACGTTCAACTTGACTACCGCGGGATACGCATTATCGACGGAGACGATGATGACAAAATCCTACTCCCAAACTCGCCGCTATGATTTAGCACCATGTTTTTGGTATCGCGTTGAACCTTAGCATTGTGCATCTCCCTGTTTATTTCTGCTGGCACATCTCCTCATTGGAGGAGTCTGGAGCAGTCTGGAGGAGTCAGCCATAACAGGCATAAGGACAGGAAGGTTGGAATCTAGAGATTTGGGAGATGTAGTGTAATGTAGTGGTCCGTACAAAAAAAACTCTAAACTAACCATATGAAATAATAAAAGAATTACAGAATTGCTAATAAAGACGTAAATAGTAAGTGAGAACAACAGCTTATAATACTTGTTTAAAAAACGGTTGTCTTAACATTTTTATGTCAAATTGCGGGATTGAATGCAGTATCGAAAAGTAATACAAATTGTGAACCTTGTTAACCTCAATTTCACCTCTGCTGTCTACATTCTTTCGAGTTTGTAGCGGACGGAGTAACAACATGTTTCCTTATTAATGTAATGGATATTGTATACCTATATCTGCAGCATCCTCCAGTGTAATTGATAAAATGTCGAACCTACCCGTACGAACGTACCAAAGGAAAAAAGCAACTAAGCAAACGTCTGTACTTTATAAAAATCCTACAATTATTTCTCGTACAAACACTCAACTTAAACCCTCTAAAAACTGTAATATGGAGGTGAAAGAGAAGCTTCAAAATATGGATGATACCTTAGACTATGATCCATTCGACACTACCTTTGATCGACTTGCAAAGGATGCTGTGTGAGTATACTATTTAATTGTTATATTATTTATGATAGTGACATTACTTGTCTATAATTTTTTTGTACTTTTTGTATTTCATTCAGAATACCACCGGTACCTCCTATATCAGGAAAGCCAAATGATTCTTGGTATGACAGTAGTGACAACAGCCTACGAGTACATGATTCTTCATCAACCTCTACTGCTCAAAAGCCGATACGCACAGAGAATAGAACTTCTGCAAAAGTAGTAAAAAAAGGGAAAAGGATGAAAGATTCAATGATTGTCATGGTTAATAAAGTTACAAGGAATAAGTATTTGAAGCCTGTGAGGAAGCATAAGCAGAAGAATGGTTTAGCTATGCTGAATGTAAATGAAACAGACGATCGTTCAGAAAAGGATGTCAAACTGAAACGCAAATATAACCATGAGAAGAAGAAGAATAATATTATGAAAGTACAAGAATCTGAGAAAGATGTAAAAAATGATTTCTCACAAATATCAAATCATAGTAGTAATAACAGTAGTATTATTGATAATAAGCTTATAATAGAATCAGTATCTGGCAATAATCCCTTAAAGGTTGCTAAAACTGACTTGCCATGTTCAGACACATCAGAAGTAACTAAAGCAACGAATATAGAAGAGGTACCTGTTAAACGTAAAAAAGCTGTATGGAAAATGAAGATTGTGTTATCTCCAAATAAAAAGAAGTTATTTCAAGAAAGAAAAAGAAAGAGCAAGAGTGAAGAAAACTACAGCAGTTCACATTCAGTTAATGATGTTCTTATAAAGAAACGAAGAAAATTGAAGAACATGGGTAACAATGTTTCAGCCATACAAGATAATCAAAATCAAAGAAGCATAGATCATCTAGTAAACAAACCAGAAGTAAACTCTTCATTCAGTATGAATAATATTTCAATGAACAGTTTAAATGATGCAAGTCATCGGATAAATAATACAGATGTGAATAGTTCCTCCAACAATATAGACTATATCTCAATGGGCAGTTCAAAAAGGGAATCCATGGACCCATTAAAACTATCAAATAGCATAAATTTACTGGCACATTCTACACCGTATCCTAATTCTAAAAAAAGTTCAAATAATATTCCTATGGAATCACTGGAAAAATTGACTAACATAAAAGCTTCAGCACATTCTACATCGTATTCTACTTCTAAGAAGAGTTTAAATAGCAAACCTATGGATTCACTGAAACCGTCGACTAGCATAAAAGCTGTATCACATTCTACATTGTATCCTAATTCTAGTAATTCAGTTGAAGTAACGAAACCAACGATAACAGTTAAACCTTGTTCTGTAAAGCTAGAAAGGTACAGAAAGAACATGACCAAAGAAAACGATTTGAAGGAATACGACAAAAAGGAAATTTGTATTCCAGACTTCAGTCATTTACCTGCTGAAAATGTTACATATGAACACTTTGAAACTACCAAAAATAATTTATCTCAACCCATTATTAAATCTTGTTCAGTTAAAATATCTAGGATAGATGTGGATAAATTTCTGAAGCCAACGTCTACGGTACAGGAAATTAATCCATTTCAATTAGATTCAAGAAATTGGACCAATCAAATGGATATTAAAGAGTGTAGTGTTAATTTATCTCGGATAAGTCTTACTGAGTACAAAAAAATTAAATTGTGGGAATCCAATCTACCTGCGCGAAATTATCACGGCTTAATGTGTAGCACACCATTGGAGAGGCCAGTAAAACGGTCACTCACGAAAGTCCGCTTTTTGCCCATCGACAATCTTACTACCATCAAAACAAAGAGGCCAAAAATTCAAGTTAAGGATAAACCTATTAGCGAAGAGCTGTCAAAAGAGAAAACTAATGACTTCGAGGATATAAATATTATAAAAAAGAATTTGCATACGTACTATAATAATTCTGACGTACAGGAATCCAAAGGAACAAAAGGAATTAGCAAAGTTTCTCAAGAATCCTTGTCAATAGACGAACAGAAGACAATGGCATTGGAACCAAAATCAAAGTCTTTTGTGCTACTTCCATCGGACCAATCAGAAGATAGTATCTATTCAGCAACTACAGTAAATTATAATTCATTTGCAAGGACTAATCTGAGTAAGAAAGTCTTGGGTGTTTCTTCAGATACAGATGCATCGCATTCTCTGTTTAGTGATAGAACAACAAATGAAGAAAACTTAACATCTTCAAACGATAATACAAAAAACAAAACAGATGCATTTGACTCAAAGGCATTAGCTTATGTTACTAAAAGAAGAAACAAGAGAAATTCTTTGCAAGTCCAGAAGAGGTCAATATTGAAAAGTGATATTCAAGCAAGTCAAGAATCTTCAAACACAGAAAACATATCCTTCGAAGACTCATCTTTATCTCCCACTAAAATTATTGAAAATTCTCAAAAAATTGATACCGACACTTCTACTAGCAATCTACTTGGATATAAGAAAGTGGATTCTATTAGTAAAATTAATGATTCCAATGAATCATTAAGCGACATAAGTAGTCAAGAAACCACAGCCCAAAGTTTATCAATGGACTCTGAATATTCTAAGAAATCTCAAGAGAGTCTTGAACATTGCGATAGTATTAAGAAAAAAGAAAGTATTCTTAAAGAGTCAAAGAAATCAAAAAAACCAGAGAAAGAACATGCACATGTACATTTTGACAATAGTTTGTTAAGCAACAATTTGGAAAAGATGGACGTTGACAATATTAACGATTCCGCTCCATTAACAGAACGTTTACATAATTTAATAACGACAGAAAGGTCACGAAGTCACCATTGCGATTTTCAATTGACACTGTCAACAGAGTCTGCGTTTAGGGGATTCCCTAGAGAAGTATCGACAAATGCTTCATTGGCGGATGTATCTTCAAAATTTTTGGAAAATAGCGAAAATCTTAATGTGTCAGCTGACAATTTTAATGAAAGAACATCGATATTCCTGAAACCAGGAAAACTCTGGGCCAGATCTCTATCTATTTTGAATAATATTCAAAAAGATGCTAACTTGGATGCGCTGTGCGTCAACAAAGGCAAAAAATGGAGGCAAAGTGTTCAAGCGATTCTTGCCATGCAACAACAAAGTAAATATTTTATTACAAATTTACTTAATATACATAATGTCATTGTTAATATTCTTTTTCAAAAATTATAAAATCTGAAACAATTTATCGTAGTCTACTACGTTTCGATAGTATAATATTAACGAAACAAATAAGATTCAAGTTCAGTTATGCCAAACAAAATTTGAACGGGTGAAAAGTTAACCCAAAATAGCAATTTTTTATTTATATTTTTTGCATTAAAATCCATTTTATATTATCTTTCCTGCAAATTTTTACGACTTCTGTGAGAATTTACAAATATTTTTTTGTTCCGACGTAGAAAAAAAAATGGAAAAAAAAGCCAATTCCTCTTTTATGATTCGCTGATTATTTTAGTAAATGGGTGAGTTTCACGTGTATTTTATTTGAATTAACAGCTCCTCGTAAATCAAACATTTCTGGGAGTACAGGACTTATACAAAGCTGTATAAACACAAACGACAATGATAAGGAACCGGAAACGCATCACAAAATACGTCCAAGTGTTAACCGTTTACCCTCTTCACAAGTGAACACAACATTTGGATCTACAAGTCCTGGACGACACATAAGACGTATTTCCATAAGAGTTGTGCCTGATAAGAAATTCAGTCATATCAAACATTCGCCCTTCTTGGAAGCTTATGGACTAACAGCCAGCAAGAACAAAAAATCTTATTCTCAGTTAACCACGCAAATCGGTAACCACGTTACTTGACTTTCCAAAAAGATTTTATCTTTAATTTTCATGTCAACATTGAATATTTGAATGAATTTTAGCACCATTGAAAGAAACTACTGTCTACAATGTCCAGCATAAGAATGCAGCTATCGGAACTATTGAAACCGGTCCTGTATTTACAGCCAGAGAAGTAGTATTGCAGAGATGTAGTCAGGATGATTATATACTATTCGAAGAATGCTTTCCTAAGTCGTAAGTATTACAGATTTAAATAAAATTATGTACAATTTTAACCTAACATTAAAATTGAACAATATTCTTTGTAGATATCTGGAACGTTGTCGAAAAATTGGCGAGGGTGTTTACGGAGAAGTTTTTGTCCACGAAGGAGAGAAGGAGAATTCCGTTATAAAAATTATACCAATAGAAGGAAGCGAATTGGTGAATGGTGAAATACAGAAAAAATTCAGTGAGATACTTTCAGAGATTGTTATAGCCAGGTGATTATTAGATTTGTTGATACTTTGCAAAATCATAATAGAACAATGTAATTAATCTAGCTGCGCATTTGCAGGGAGCTTCATAACCTCAGGTTCAATGATAAATACAATAGCAACAGTTTCGTTGAAGTGAAGAACATTCGTTGCATCGTTGGGAAGTATCCTGAAAAATTAGTTGAACTATGGAAGATTTATGACGAGGAGAAAAATTCTGATAATGACTGTCCTTTGATGTTCAATGACAATCAGTTATATATTGTATTAGAACTTGGACATGGTGGTCAGGATTTAGAAGCATTTGTATTTCAAAATGCATCACAGTCCCATGCGTTATTCATACAGGTATTTTTCATTTTGACTTTTAATGGTTTATCAGTATTTTTCTGTCTAAAACAATCTTTTTCTTTTCAAAGACTGCTTTTGCATTGGCAGTTGCTGAAAAATCTTTGGAATTTGAACACAGAGATTTGCATTGGGGCAATATATTAATATCGCATACTGATGAGAAGGAAGTGCACTATAAGCTAAATGATAAGAAAGTATCATTCAAAACTAAAGGAGTTCAGGTAAGACTTACAGAATTAATATAAAAATTAAAAAAAAAAGTAATTGAAGGTTAATCAAAATTATTATTAATTCTTTAAAGGCTGCAATTATAGACTTCACTTTGTCAAGAATGTCGTATCAAGGATGCTGCATCTTCAATGACCTTGCTCTGGACCCAGCACTATTCGTAGCACAGGGTGAATATCAGTTTGAGATTTATCGACTCATGCGCGAGAAAGTCAAGTAAGTAATTAAATAATTATTCATAATTATTTCGCTATCTCAATCTTTGCGTTTCTCTTATAATCTCGACTTGCAGCAACAATTGGCAGAAATTTGAACCCTTTACGAATCTGCTCTGGTTACATTACACACTGGATAAAATGATCACAGCGGTGAGATACAAAAATAAGAAGACAAAAGTTCACAAGAATGCCATCAGTGAACTCCAGCAATTGAAAGACGTCGTATTGAATTATAAGAGTGCTTTTGATTTTGTGACAAATTGCGAGCAAGTATCGAGGCTGCAGTGCAGCAACTAGGGTTCCTCGGCTTTAGATTCAACTTAAAGAGAAGTCGAGAGTTACAGAAACAAAACAAACAAATATGTGCCTTTTAAAACGTTATCCCTAAGTATTAGCCATTAAATGACTATAGGAAAAATTATCCTCAAGGAAATCAGAAAGTCGTTAGTCGTGACTTTTTACTTGTAAAACTAAATATATATACGATGAAAGAGCAAAAGACATTCAAAGATGTTCAAGTAGAATCATCCTACTTGTACGTCGCTTAAAATTTCATTTAAACATGGTCTGGCATATCGAATAATATTTAAAAATCTTCATACTTTACGTTATTAATTCTTTACATACGTCAAACATTTCGCTCAATTCTTTTGTGCCAAATGTGATCGATATAGATATTTTTTATTATTTATCTTCTTTCTTAATTTTGTCAATGCAGCAGGGAATTTGTATTGGAACCGTGAGATGTATCCAACAGGTGCACGTAGGTTCCTGATCGACTGATTGTTCTGAATTACTTTCACCTAATAATACTAATTAGTTTAATATAATTGTTTAATGAAACATTATGGTCGTATGATTACTATACCATGTCCAGCCTTTAAATCCTCTTCAAGAGTGGCCTCATCTATCGTGACCCATCGCAAAATATTATTTCGCGTCTCTGAATCCACATGATCCAATATCAGTGCAATTTTATGCAATGCTTTAGACTCGTAGAGATGCTCCACTTTGTCTGGTTTACATGATGTGGAGCATGAGGATGAAGCTTCAGTATTGCACTGAACTTTTGTACACTCACAGCATGTGCAGTGAACAATATGATTATTGAGTACATCAGAATCTCTTTCAAGTTCTCCTAAGTGGTATCCAAAACTTTGAAAATAAGAAGAAGAAGTGCAACATAACAAATGATTTCTCATCACTGATACCTTCACAGACTTTGCAATAGCAACATGTGCAATCATCAGAATGATGGGAATAGGAGGATTTTGACAACAATGTAATGTCTGAGTAACAAATGCTAGGTTCCTTTCGATGCTCTTCGTACTGGCATACACCACAGATACAAAGCTCAGAATTTATATTCGAATTGGACGGTGCCAAAGAATTCATAGCCTGATCATCCTTGCACTTGCAACAGGTGCATGCATAAGGATCCTCTGGGTGGATCTGAAAGTATAGTAACAAGAACAATATTTCCATATAAATTCTTTTCTCCAAACTGCATACCCTAGGCCTTCTATTTTCGATTGGTACTGGATCAAAATATTTAAATCTGATTTTTGGCATAGCTTTTCCTTTGAATGCATTACAGATGTAAGGAAGTTTTAGTGGCTGTGGATAACCATAAACTGGAACATTATAGTATCTCTGTTTATAGTGATCAGCTGGATAAAATGCCAGATTCAATCGGTCATCAATTCTATAGGGTATAATGTCCAGATTATCTTGTACCAATACACCAGACATTAACATTCGCTCAATAATCTAACAAGATATGTAATGAAAATTTTTAATAAGTCATAAAAAATAGTCTCAAATAATTGTATGATAATTACTTGTGCTGTAAGGTGGCCAAGGTTGTTACCAAATAATCTAAGATGTCTAATAGGAGTACTTTTCTTTATCGAATTCAATAAGTCTACACCTCCCTCATCTGATATTCGATTATGAGAAATATCCAATAATCGAATTCTAGAGAATGGCATGCAAAAGCTCAAAGCTCTAGGAAACAATGACTTTACATAATAATATATCATTAATTTGATGGAATAAGAAGATAATTGTAAATACACACATACCTAGCACCAGCACTAGTTATAATATTATGTGCAAGAAGAAGGCCTTGTAAGGCTGGTCTCGTTTTCAACCAATCAGCAATTCTTTCCATTCCATGATCTCCTATATTATTTCCACTCAAATCGAGCAAGTGCAAAGTATTATTGTGCTGAGCATCAATTAACATAATTTCTATGTCGTGACAGGAGAATCCATATTTTTGTACATGTAACTCGACCAGGCATTTGTTAAACTATGTCAAGATAGTAATGCACTGATTTTTAATTTTTAATTTTAGTAATGCACTATATTTACTCTCAATAGTTCGCCAAGAACAGTTGCAAAATGTTCTGTGTCAAAGTAGTATTTGAATTGTGAATTGGGTCTGCTGATATCTAATATCTTTAGAGTGTCATTATACTGATTCTGATCATTTCTCATAACTGTTGTGAAATATACTAAACTAGATATAGTCTGATCCACTTCAGCCACATCCAAGTAACGTATATATGGATTCTTGAGTAGTAGCAATGCTACTTCCTTGGCAGCCTAAAAATAAGGGGCTATTAGAAAATGTAAAATGTTGTATCGAGGCCCTTACATCCACTCCAAATTTATTTCCATTTAATCGAAGAATCTTCAATTCTAATTTTTCTCCCATGCTGCACATGTAGTCTATTCCAGGTTTCTCCAGGAAATTGTTTTGTAAGTTCAGTTCTAATATATCATTGTATGCCTAAAATATATTTCATTTATCTATGCAGAACAATTCATCAGGAATTGCATTTAAGTTACGCTTAGGTGGTCAATTAAATTCATAAATCCTGCAGAGTGAATTCTATTGTATGGTAAACTCAACGAAACCACATCCCTGTTGCTTTGTAGAAATACCAACAAGTAAGGCATATCCCAGTCTTCGAAGCGTCTCCTAAAATATATCCTTGTAGTTTTACATAATATCATTTTATAATATTTTAAAACAAACCCTATTCTTAAGAAGAGATCATTTCCATGTAAAATTAATCTTCTAGTGCCATCATAGTATTTCTCGCAGAAACAGGAGAAAAAGAGATCATTCATTAGAACAAGATTTTTGTGTGATTGCATTAGTTTTGGTATTTCAGGTAAAGTACTATAATCGTTATAGAAGTATGGCGATTTTCTAGTTTTCCATCTCACAGTAAAATCTGTCTTTCGTTCTTGAATTATATCCTTTTCAAAACCTTTTCTACCATCTGCCAAAGTGTCCTGACCAATTCTTACAATCTCTTCCTCCACGATTCTTTTTGCCATATCCATCAGATAACATTTCGAATTCGGTGGATCAATTATCAAATCACCATAGGAATCAATTTTTATATCCTCTTTTTGTTGCTCCAATAAAAGATTATAACACATCTTAATCACATCAGATTTATTCATCGAGGATTGGTCGCTATCAGTATCCGTTTTCGCTTCCATCTTTCCTTTTTAACAACTGTCAAAAAAAAAAACAACTGATACCATAACAAATTGTCCTATGACTTTTCCTCACACGACTCTCTAAGAGAATTGAACTGTTCCTATTTTTTCTTTTTTCAATTAGGAATCCTTCCCAAAATGGTAGATTATGTAATACCCAAGTCAGAGGAGGAGGCCGAAGTTGTACCCATGGAGGAAATGTTTGCAGGTATCGACTACGACAATATAAATTTTTATAACTGATCGATCTTTCATCGCAGCATATTGTCGAATGGATCCTGTATCGGATGCCAAAGGCGTAAAACTCTTACCACTTTCCCAAAGTGACAAATGGCTAATATCAGCAAGGCTTCTTGATATGCACACACTGACAACGACAGAGACAGGTACGCACTTCTTCAAGTTCAAAAAGCGCGCCCTCTCCTACACTGAATATCTTGAGTACCTGGAGGACTTGGCCAAGGCAAAGAACTTGGATTTAAATAATATGATTTATCAGATGCAAAGATCCGGTAAACCGATACACCCTCGCGACATCAAGAAAACCTAATTAAATAATAAACAATTTGTACAACAGATGATTTTTCCATCACTCCTATGTACAATCTTTATTTCCAATTTGTTTTATACAAGCCCGTTACGTCTCTCGAACTGACCAGAATAAAGTATTAATATTTACATCTGTAATTTTCAAAAATCACCAACCGTGACCCGAACGCCAATTCATTATGGAAACACAAACTTTCAGTGTAATTCGAAATACACGCGATCTTGATTTCTCAAGACTCTAACTTATGAAAACCAAAATTGATGATCTGAAAAATTCCACAAGTTATACCATTGAAGATACGCAATAAATTAGTTCACGGACAAACTCTTTGAAAGATTGAAAAGAGAAGAAAAAAAATATTTTTACTCCTGTCAGTACTCACTTTCATGTACTGCACGGTAATCATTAATATTATTCTGTATACGCGACGTAAACAATCCCTATTGAGAAAACTCAAAAGATTGCATCCAAAACGAAATACATGGAGTCCGTCGAATCCCAGCAAACGTTCCTTCTAGTCTACTATTTTTCTATTTTTTTTTTTGCCTTTTTTTTGGTTAATTATTTTTTCACATATTTTATGTAAGACGCGCGAAGGGTCGCTTGAGCTAAGCAAAAAGTTAAGAGTAAAACAATAATTCT
>JARQSV010000643.1:56202-141149 GCA_030142285.1 Calameuta idolon
TTACGTCAAAATGGCCGCGTCTTATCGAGGTGGAAACACGGAGTTCGGAGCAACGTGATTAGTAATCGAGTGTCCCGTTCAGATGACTCGTACAGTTTATTTACAGACAGAGGGACAATGGAGTCTATTTGTAGAAGGAGTGACAGAGGGGCGGGAAATATGAAAATATATTTGAACCATGTAAATGTGACTTTGAGCGAGGCACGCGGTTTCGTAAGAGACACGTGACCTTTGTTATGTTTCTTTAATAAATAATTAATACCGGCGAATTGAATTGCTGAGACGGAATATTTGTTACGGGTACAATTAATCTTATTGACTGTGAATATACATTGTCTTACACGGGGGACAATAAAGAAGAGATTTGTACAAGATGGCCGTCGTCTATGGTTCACGTGGGGAAAGCTTATTCCGTTATGTAGAGGAATGAAAGTACGAATCGAGCTTTTTCTAGTCTGTTGCGCAATAACAAAAGATATTTTGTTCTAATCTAGGTATCGGCTATATATGTATATATATAGCGGATAAAGGCTTACATAGAATCCGAATAGAAATTTTTTTTATTTTGAGAAAATTTTTAGAAATTCAAATAAAATGGAGCTAAACCTTTCGAAGGTGTTTACTGGTAAATGAAACACGTGTTATAATATATAATGCTAGCTCCGCAATGATACGGAAATGAATAGCATAAAAAATAAAATTCTATGAAAATAATACATTTTTGTATTATTTCGACTCGGGGGACAGAAACGTGTCGCGTGGTTTGAAAATCCGATTTTCGTTCTGTCCGCGATATAATTAATTGGCTTTGACGATTCCTAAACGAATGTCAGAGTTTCCGATGGTTATCGGCACATGGCAGAAAACGTGGCTTTACGCAATTTATTGGCGACGGACGCCGTTCTCAAGCAGCGTGTAACGTGCATCGTTTATATAAAAAGGAGAGAAACTGATTTTGACGTAATTTCCAAACTGAAGAATGTGATTCAAAATATAAAAAAATAAGTTGAAAAATTATTTGAAAGAAATTTGATTTTGATTTTAAAATGATTCGATCACTCGTGATTGCCTGAATTAATTAATGACTGAATTATTTATCTTTTTATATTTCTATTCGCCCCCCTCCCCCCAGCTACCTTTAGATATGTAATTAGTTAATCTTGTTTTTCTTTTCATCTGCATTGTCTATCTGTACGTTAACATAGCAATGAGACGTTACCGCAGCCAATCAGCGAAAAAAAGGACAAAGAACACAAAAAGAAGAAATCCAAGACTTCTATTACGATTAATGTCGTGTCAGAGGCTAACCTGAACAGTGCTGACGGGTCATCACCGGAAGCGTCGTATACCGCTGGCGTCAGTCCTGCCAAATCAATAACCAAGAAAGCAGGTTGGTTATGAGCTTAGAGTCCCGAGTATTGGCTGAGAGGACACTTTGAAGAATAATCAGAAAATTGGAGAATTAAAAGAAAAAGTTTTTAATACGTAACATATGGGAAATCGATAGCACAGAAAATTACGAACTTGGAAGAAAAAGGAGTAAAAAGTACTTTGGGGTAAATTTCAAAAATCTCAAAATCACGTATTAAGACGGATATATACATTTTTTTAGTCCTATCACCGTTATCGGACTGTCATCTTATGATTTTATAAATTTTGGTAATTTATGAGAATTTATGTTCCCAATCAGATTTTACTTCACTTGGATTTAAAAAGCTTGGAAGGGATTGCTGTCACGCTGGCAATTAATCTGACAAACGTAGTCTCACGTGCTTTGGCTTCGATTCAATCCCAGTTTACGTAACGTCAAACGTTCGACGAGAACATGTATTGTATGTGAACTAAGACCTGAACGTGGTTTTACCATAAGAACCGGGTTACCGCCTGAAGGTGGTTCTATCGTAGGAATCGAATAGACGGACTAACTTCAGGTGGTACCTTTGTCGTGAATATACCGAGTTATTCAGTTCAAACGTTTCATGTATTTACCTATCAACAAAACGTCCTCCTGCCCTCTGTCGTGGTAAATCGAAAGCTCGACGAATACCCATGCCCGATATATCTACAAAGGATCTAACAAGTGTTTCTGTTGATGGATACTAGAGGAAGTAGCAGTTGTAGAATCGGTCGACGCAACGAATCTTGGTGAACACAACAGCGAATCCGTCTTCGATCCTGAACCAGGATTTGATAAACATACCAATACCGTGGATGATTCCAGCTCTCAATTAAATGTTAGTATATCACTCAACAAGTTGGTAGTTATGGAGGCAAATTTTTATCATTAAAATATTGCCAAGGGTCATAGGTCACGCGTGACCTGTCAACGTTATCTGCCTTATTGATAGGTTGCGAGCGTCCGGTGCCTTATACAAAAAATATACCCGATTAATTGATCTCAAAATGACAATGGTCCGTGCACGAGGATGTTCGTGGAACGAAAAAAAAAATTCTCTGTAAAATCCATTTTGAACTGTCTTACCAAATTGCGATAAGAATTTAGGAAAAATTTCGTAATGGATCCTGCGATCGTCACGTACATGATAGATTTACCTGTAAAGTTCAATTGAAAACAAAAGATTTTATCACTCTTGATTCCTTTATCGGAAACGATATCAGCGAATCGAATTTTTAAAAATATATTTCGACGAAGCATGTAAATTTGATATTTACTTTGAAAAAAAATGGTGAAAAATCCTGGATTCCCCAATCTACTCTTTTTTTTCTATTTATCAATCGTCTAATTGCATTTGTTTTTATACACAGGAGGGATTTTGCGCAGTGATATCAATGCACGATGGCCTCGTGCTCTACACGACTCCTTCCCTGTGCACAGCTCTAGGATTTCCAAAAGACAGCTGGATCGGCCGATCATTTATGGAATTTGTTCAACCAAGAGACAGAGACATACTGGCCCATCAGATTTCCATTGGAATAGCATCTCCTCACGACGAAAAATTGAAAGGTACGCTATTGCTTTTTTAAAAATAATATTACGATATATGTATGTATATCTATTATACAAGAAATTTCAATCAGACGTAATCCGCAACGATCGTTGAAGTAAGTAATTTTAATGATCGAAAGAGACGTCATCGATACAAAAAAAAAAAAATTTCAAAATTCCACGATCAACGAACTTCTCCGTAATGATTACTTTATGCCATGTCTCTTATTTGCACTGTAGGCATCAATGGACAGAAGACAAGTTTGTTTTGCCGTCTGAGAAGATACACGGAAACAAAATGTACGAGCAATGGCGCTAGCGTTCATCAGCGTCTTGATCAAACGAGCCGCTATCTTCCGTTTCATCTAACTTTAAAATTTAGGGCCCTTCGGGAAAAGACGATGGACCAACAGCATCCTACAAGAACGTTTCTAATCGTTACGGCTCAGCCGGTACATTCTGCCTACAAAGGTAGATCGGTTGGAGATCTTCTCAACGAGGGTAGCTCAGCCATTAGGACTTGACCATTTGGAAGACACTTTGTCTTTCAGAGACTCTCTCTCTCTCTCTCTCTCTGTCTTTTGCATTGGATACCTAAGAGACAAGGGAAACGGGAAGGACTACGAGAATCAAGCTCAGTCGAGTACAGCCAAGTCCTGTGGCTGATTTACCATTTTGAGGAAGACATTAGCGACCTAAGTCATCAAGGGAGAATATGATCGTTCGTCGTAATCATCAGAGTCCTTCAAGGTTATTCAGATCATTTGGAACGATGGGAAACATCATTTAGGGAATAAAGAAATGAGTGAGCTGGTAAAAAGGACCAGGTAGCCTAGTCAGATGTCATGATTGAAAAATTATTAAGGGTCAATGGAATGGATTAATGATTGTCGTAAGGGAATGGAGTAAAAAGAAAGTCAATGTAGGAGAAAGAGCGTGGAAGGAAGAGAACAAAAGAAACGGTAGACTAGGTGAAAAGCGTGTACCAGAGTGTCATTGTCTGTCGTTAATCCGCAGCGCCTGAAGAAACAATAATGTCTTCGAAATTCACGAGCCGACACACTGCGACGTGTCACATATCACACGTGGATCCCAACATAGTGAGATACTTGGGTTACCTACCTCAGGACATAGTCGGACGTTCCCTCTTCGACTTCTACCATCCTGAAGATCTGCTATTCATCAAAGACGTCTACGAGACTGTGAGCATGAGTCCAAGTCCTATGTAGGATTGGATTGAAAGTTGAAGTCAGAATGATATTGTCGGAGCGCGAGACTTAACCCTTGGAAATGTCATTTACGAACAGGTTATCAAACTCGAGGGGTCATCCTTCAGGTCGAAGCCGTACAGATTTGCTGTACAGAATGGAGGTTATGTCGCGCTCGAGACCGAGTGGTCGTCCTTTATCAATCCCTGGACGAGAAAGCTAGAGGTTGTAGGTCGACACAGGGTCCTAAAAGGACCAGCTCAGCCGAATGTCTTTCAGCCGGCTAACGAGGCCGAACGTCAGAGCAGGATCCTGGCGAACATCAGCGAGGAGGTCCTTAAGGAGAGCAAGATCATACAGAACGAGATACGGGCTCTACTTCAAAAGGTATCGTCCGATCGCTTCGATATTAGCCAAAAATGAAAGGTACCAAAAAAAGATAAATGTCTTTTACAGTATCCTCCATGCAATACTCTCTATGCTCTGTATAATTTAAATGTCTTTCTTTTCTGTCCTGTCTTCTCTTGTCTCTTGACTTGTCGTCGTGCAGGGTGTCCCCAGAACGAACGACGTCATGGATAAAGACGTGACCAAGAGGTGCAAGGACCTCGCCCCCATCATGGAGACTCTGCTCAGCGAAGTTCAAACCTCAGGAGACGTCAGGAGCTTTTCGGTGACTATTAAGCTACGCTTTAATATCGGCAACTTTGCTAACGCGCTAGTGACGTCTTCTGGCGATACGCTACTTATGTGGGTGCGCTGCTGCACCCACGGTTCACCAGGTAGACAGGCGAGTCGCCGTCGAAGGTATAGACTTTTGTATACGACCAAGCGCTATGGGCGAAATGACAGGAGTCGGCTGATGGGCAATAAGTACAAGCATAGTCGGTATGACTGCATCGCCGGGACGCAATTAAGCACGATTAACGCCCGTCTTGTTATCGATTAGCAGAACAGTCTGTTGACTTTACGATTAAAAAGTTCTCGCTGTGCTTCTTTAGGCCAGACACTTGTCTAGAGTTCAGGCAGGTAAGTGACCGAATTAATTAAATAGATTTTACAAGTCTTATTAATACATTTAATGTACGTAGAGGTAGAATGCTAAGAGAAGGTCACAAGGTTAAGGACTAATTAAAACTAATTCTGCAAGCTCAGCAGCCAGGTAGCACCTTAGAACGACGCTTCTGCTCAGGATGCTGATGATTGGCGCTTATAATATGCTTAGCATAATCAAACTGTAATTATAATATCTAAGCAAGCTGTTCTGTACGTAGACACAGACCGGTGGGCAATGAAATAATCTATAGGGCCGGTGAAGGATAACGTCAATTTCAAAACCTTGTAGGCGTGTTGGTAAGTCTCCAGTATATATATATATTTTTTTTTTAATGTAACCATACATATATATTTACTCGAAAAAAAAAGTGACGAAATTACGAATAGACAAGTCTACGCTATTCAATCTCATCTGAAATACTTTTTCTTTCTATATATATATATCTCATGATCATACAGTATATTATCATAATCCATATATATATCGTATATATTGAATTTTTCAAGAAAACTTCAATCCTCATCATTTAATAATAATTTGTCACTATTCAAGCAATTATTATTTGCCTTTAATCACAAAGTTCGTCCTGCGTCAAAGAGAATCTTAAAATAGTGAATTTACCACTGACCAGCATTACTGTATGGTCGAGAGTCGAATAATTGATCTCTGACTCATCAGGCACTGCGAAAAACCTCCTAAGGACTGGATAAATTGTCTCCTTGCTATTCGTCGCATCCTCAGCAACATTCGTCCTTAAGGCGGCGATCAAGGACTCAAATGAATGGACCATTCGATCCGTAAACTATGTACCTGCCATCTGGATACATATTCTGACTACAAAAATCTTTGAAGGATCCTCATTTTTCCTTAAGGAAATCATTTGAAATTTTTCAGTGTAAAATTATCATTTACCATACAGTCTGTATGTACAAAGTATATGTAATACTTATACAGTCATATTGATATATGCCCAAAAAACACAGTGTTCAATAGTCGTCCTCGAGGCAAGACTAAACTTTTTTTTGGACATCCCAAAAATGACTCTAATGGACGTACGTGTTGCCTCGTTAAACGAAATGTGGACTGTTTGCCACTTACAAGGTTTTGAAACTAACGGATACTGACAAAGGTCAATTGCAACTTAGACCACACATGCACGTAATACATAGTATTTAATGCAACATGTAAATATACAAAAGAGATATACTTACAAGAGAGTTATCAAATCCCTGTAAATAACAGCGTCTGTAAACGATGTCCGATCAATCGACTATAAATAATTATGGCGAACGCGCAAGCGACGACGTATTCAGGTTTTAATACGCCGTTCAGAAAGATATAGCGATTTTAAATAATGGCTCTGCAAGACGAGTCACCCAAAGCGAATCGGGATCGAATCTTAAGAGAGAGAGAGAGAGAGAAAGGACTTTTCTCAATCGCTACAATATATTTGTGAAGGGATCACGCAATCCCTTGTTACAGGAGCACGACAGCGTGATGCTGGGCGAGTTATCGCAGCATCGCGAGTACTGCGACAGCAAATCGTCCACGGAAACGCCGCCTAGTTACAACCAGCTGAACTACAACGAGAACATCGAGAGATTCTTCAAGAGCAAGCCGCTGGTCAGGACCACCTTGTACGGAAGTGACGAAGAGAACGTCCACTCGAGTGTGCCGAGTGAGGAGAGAGAGAATGACAAGAGCAGTCGTATATTGGAAGGTAGAAAAATCTTTAATCAATTATCAAAAATATATAATATTATTGGGTGACGGTTCTGTGAAGTTTCTGGGAGCGACGATATCGTAAATTTTCGTTTCGATCTCATTTTTTGTAGCTAGGAAATGCATAACGCCGATCAACGGCAGTGGCGCCAGTGGGAGCGGAAGTGCTGAGAACCTCAGCAGCGGTTCGAACAATCAGATGAGCTCTGCCAGTCATGCCGGCACGTCGAAGACCATCTCCAACGTTACCGAGACCGAGAGCTTCAAGCCGCCAACCTTGACCGAATCTTTGCTGAGCAAACACAATGAGAACATGGAGAAGATGATGATACAGAAGCATAAGAAGCTTCGTGGCGTTGTCAAGAACTGCGACAAGTTCAAGGACGCGAAGATGGAGATCAACCTTGAGAAGATGCCTGATCAGTCGCAGCACGTAACGCAACCTCGTGGTCTTAAGAGAAGCGGAAGTCGTAGTTGGGAAGGGGAGAGTTTTAAGGTATTTTATTTTTCAATAAAATATTATTCTCATCGCTGGGCTATTTAATGGTGAATTCATTACGATGGATGTTAACGTGGTATTATTTTTTTAGGTGTCTAAGTACGATGAGATCTCTAGGACCAGTGCTGGTCCACTTCCTGCCAACACCAATGTCCTGATCAATACCAATGTTGGTCAGACCACCCTTGCTCAGACCAACGCTAATATCAACGTATGGCCGCCATTTTCTGTTCCGATACCATCCTTACCATCGAGACCGGAAACTCATGTATCCCCACATAAGTGAGTGATCAGGCTTGAGATAAAATGATAAGAAAGAAGTGAATCTCTCGTTATGAGGATGACCAACAGACTATTATTTCAGACCATGCGCTCAAGCTATATCAAGATTCCCGGCGTTCCCACAAATAATACCAGTCTACTACCTTCCGGTTTCTCATAATCATAATTACGAGGGAACCCTGGAGATGAATCAACGTAATCAAGACGTGGCAGCAGCCTCTCAGCAATCCGTCCAGCCAAATCCATACAGTAGGTATCACGCGAAGCCACGTGAGACCGCATGATAGATGATATGCCATACTTCCGATCGAATGCATGCACATCGAGAGGATGTGTGGAGGTGACCTTAGAGGTCAAGGTGTTATAGGTAAATTAGTACATGCATATATCAGTTCGTTCATTATCACGCAGTAGTAACCCCCCTTGAACGTCACGCCGAGTATACTCGAGGTAAATGCTGTTGAAGTACCGTGAAATAGAATCGCACGAGGATTCAAGAGAAAGCGAAGAAACTAATGTAACGACGAACGGAAAGAGTCGAATTAATGACTGACTCACATCTTAGTTATCTCATAGTTCTAAACAAAAAGGTCTTAGATTCTTGATTTGAGACAAAAAAGGGATTTTTAAAGAAAGAATCAGTATTTGTTCCAGTTCCATGTATGGCAACGGGAATGTTGGGTGTTGTGTATCCGTCAGTGAAGGGTACCCCTGCCCTGACGAACATGATGTATAGACCCTTTTTAACACCTGAGCCTGTACCAGTCGCACGAGAAACTCCTCATCCTGTTGCAGACAAGCCATCAGGTCCGAAGCGACCTGGGAGCCAAGCTACCAGCGTCAAGGGCGAACCAGGAAGTATCATGGCCATGTCCGAGTACTCGAAGAAGGTATGCTGAACTAGTGAATCCAGTAACGCAATGATCCTCATGGTTATTGGTTTTTTTTATATCTTCTTATCATCCTCCCAACAAGGTACTTTCTCATGGTGAACTTGTCTCCTGTCCGAGCATGGGCGGCTGCTCCAGCAACGTTGATCATCAGACGTCGCACATTCAGACAAGACAGACAGGTTATAACGAAGACGAATCGAGCTCCTCTAGCCTCTGCAGTAGCTTCCTCAAGAGTAGTGATAATAGCTGCAATCCATATCAAAAGAGCACCAAATCATCGACCGAAGTACGTAGTATAGCCTTTGGGTCTGATGTTTTTGAGTGAATCAATGTACTGATTGGTTTCTGATCTGTTCAGAGGAATGACGGTAAGCAGCACTGTCATCAGGGAATGGTGAGGAAAGAACCACCCTGGTTGGAAGGTGTCAATCTGACTCCTGAATTAGTCTTTGAGTACCAGGTCAACCCGAAGACCCTGGACGAGGTCCTTAAGGCTGACATGAATGCCCTTAAGAACTTCCATCAACCTCTTCTTGTGAACGATCAATTGAGTCAGCTCTACTGCGACCTGGAGCTCGACGGTTTTGGCACGAAGCTGATGCTCGAAGATGGCATAACCTCGAGCGGAAGTGACAGCGGTAGCAGCGACAATGACGCGATGCATCTGTCTCAGGTAACTTTTGAAATTTTATATCAAATTTAGTAAGGTTAGGTTGGACTTGGCTGATTATTATTATTATTATCGCGAGCGTGGAGGAGAGTCGCTGTTTATTTGAAAAGTATTAATAATTAAGCACAATGTGTCGACAGCTCTCGAGTTTTCGTTAATATCGAAACTTTCGGCATGGACGATACTGCACAGCCGGAAAGAATGATAACCGCACTAGGAATTTAAATCCAGCATGGCTTCCACGTGCGATTGACGGAACGTAAGAAATTTAGTGGAAAAACATACATCTTTCTTATAGAGAACGTACAAGAGACGCGCCATCAAGTATAGCAAACTGACGATGATCCACGAAGAAAACGCACCGCTTCCGCCACCTCAAGTGATTCCGTCGTAACCAGTCTTCGCTCTTGGAATTTATGAATAATTCAATGGAGCAGCGATATTCAGAAACTGAGCGCGACCTCATTTACCTAAACCACCAATAATTCTTCAGGACGTGACTTAATTTCAACTGGGTCCCAGATTGACGTCAGCGCGAGTGCACGCCTTATTTTACAATCCTCACTCGGAGTACGAATTCTTCAGTTTCAAGACTTAAACGCGTGCAGATAAACATTACAATGACTGTTCTCACGTTCATCTTGCTTCCTTGACTGTCCCGTTATATGAGCTTGGCATTACAACAGGAATGTGGTCTTTGCACAACCAAACGTCAAGGCGCAGGGTTTATGGCTATGAAATTGTAATGAAAGAGACTCTGTGTAAAAACAACAACTACTAATGCGCGCATGAATGGGAACTTTTAAAATAGATATAAGGTAGGTCAGGCTAAGATTACGGAAGCTGGATCAGGGTTCGCGTTACTTGTTAATTGACTTCTGGTACTTTTGAGAGAGTGACACGCATCGAGATGCTGATTTAAAAGAAGATAAGGTATCTGACGACAGAGGTTTAATTAAGAAAATATATTTCTTATGAAAAATTGTCTAGTCCGAGATATTTCTTTTTATCATCGTCTCGAGCTAAGGAGGTAAAAGTACAAAAATAGAAAAGGACAATTCGCCATTCTCGTCAGCAGTCATATGACTGCAATGAAAATTTTCAAAGTATTTCTGCATATATTATATGCATGCGAAACACTGAATTTTTCTGTGAAAAAGGATCATAAAATTTTATTCGGTTTCGACTGTTATTCGAGATTTTCAAAAATATTATTTTGCACTTATTGATTGAGTAAATTGATTAGATAACGAGAAAGAAGATGATCACGTGAGAAAATTAATTGACAGTCACGATTCTGTTTTTTTTTTTTTTCCCCCATTGCCCGTGGAATATATTCGTTAATTACGTAAAATGTGGATAAAATTGAACACGCGACTCATTTTAATTAATTTAATACCGTATGTGGTCGCACGATGAGTTACACGTTTTTCCTTTCGAATTTGATCCACGTTTTCACGATTGGTTGGATTTTCTAACGCACGTTTCCAGTTGCAAAACGTGAAATTTTAGTCACGTTAAAAATTTATAAGATAAAATGAATAAAAAGCGTTTTCACTCTCTGCTTTATCGCTGGAAATTCGTTTTTAATTTTGAGAGATTTATTTACTTGTTGTCTTCTTTCTTTCGCGTCATCTTTTAAATTTCTGTATAAAAACTCGATCGCTATGTTCTCTTGCCTTAACTCTTCCAACTAAAAATTTGATACCGGGATCGTAATAAGAAGCACGATATTCGATTTTGGCAAAAAATCATTGAATGATCGATGGTTAAGAAAATGAGAAAATCGATGGATCGAAGAATCTTTTAAAATCCTGTACGCTTTGTACGTCGTTAAACGAAAAAAAAAATAAGAATATATGTACAGAGTTCATCAAAATTTCCAAAAATCTATCCTTGATAGAATTCAAATTTGTACTAAGAAAATTTGTGTAAAAATGACATTATTGTTAAAAAAAAAAAAGGAAAATCACTGTTTCTCACTAAAAATACTTTTCACTCGAAAAAAAAAAACAACCTGAACGATTATGCTACACTCTGAATATATAAAATCAATTTCTATATTGTAAATAAGAACACGAACTTGCTTTATCCAGCTGACATTATTAACTGCGTCGAAGGGACCAATTAAGGGAGGATCTTTTGTCCTTTTAATTAAAAATAAAATTAATTATCGAAAGGGACTAATTAAGTTTCAATTAATATGCTTAGATCATCGCTTATATGTGAAATACTTTGGATGTGTTAAAATGGGATCTATTTGATGTTTCACAATGATTACCACAAATTCGTCTCGATTAAGTAATTCGAAAAAAGAATGAAAAAACCAAAATATAAGCCAAGGAATAGACGCATCTTCAATTAGACACCGAATAAACAATCCGAAGTCTTAACTCTGACAATTCACGTTCGGTGATCAAAACTGAGAACCCATAACTTAAAAAAGCGTTGCCCTCATTGCGTAACGTCACTATGACAAGTAAATAATATTTTTTATAATATCTATTGATGGTAAATAATTCAAGGTCAGTATCGTAGTCAATCGATTTCGAGGCAGTCACACGAGGCGGCGACGACGGGGGCCAAGCCTCCATGTCGCGTCCGCCCGTTTCGCCTTTAAATAATCGACGATTTTTATTTCTCGGCATTAACGATTTTGTGTCCTATAATAATATCGTCCAATTTAATTAAAAGGCGATATTAAAAACTCCATATAGGTCATATACAGGATTATTCACAAGAAAGAAAAAAAGCTGATAAGCTTCAATTAAGTCGTCCGTTTGACTTCTGTGGCCAAATCGAATCCAGTCAGTAACGTTACTTCTGAATGACCTTGTATATATACAATTAATATTAAAATAATCAATTAATATAACACAGACGTACACGCAGCCTCTAAATCGATTCTAGTCTGGAACCTAGTATTATTATGATGCCATACCTCATACATGTAACATAATATTGTAATAAGAAAGTACGAAAAGATTCGCAAATGGATACTTTTGTCAATTGTCAGTATCAAAAGGACTTTCTTACCTTATACAATTAAGAAAAAAAAAATCACGAAAATCCCAAACTATCTACGAGTCAATTGTCAAGGAAAACTTTAGTGTGTTTCCTTTCCGCTGTACTGCGTTGGCGCCACCGTCGACTCGAACTAGCGATAATCCTTCCTTCCTTTCCTTATGGCTGCATCGCCAATGGGGGACCAACTAGCTATAATCAACTTCAGGGCAGTGTCTTCACAACCCTCGAGCAAGAAGTAACGTAGCACAATAGGGAGAGAGATAAAGTACCAACCGAACAACAATATTTATTATTTACTATCTTTCCTACCCGCTGTCGTATTATTTTACACAAAGTATCCATTGCGATGTCTACGCGTCACTCGCAATTCTTCGTAACTCATTACTTCACTTACAATAAGACACAAAATTTATATTTTTGAGAGGTTAAGAACCTTATTTATTACCAGAAAAAAGACATACGCCAATTTTATTATACACCAATTTTATTTACTAACCATGTGAAAACACTGAGGACCTTAAATCCCTATGTAGTTGTCATTTAATGTTACGTGATTGAATGATCAGTGGATCAGATAAGTATTCTAATTCGATGATCCTTCAGCCACGATAAAATACATCTATGGTTGCACCTTTTATTCGTAATCTGCGCGATAAGCAAGGAGAGAATCACGTTATCTGTGGAATTGCACCGTTACAGGACAACTGTATTGAGATTGTCTTTTGACAAGGACATTTTTATTAATATAATTAAAATTACATATAAATTATGTACACGTGTACGCAGATACAGAAAACTGTGCACTCGTATCGCTGTGTTCTATATGTATATGCGTGTTTGTGTGAATTAATTTTTATTTTCATTTCTTTTATCTTAAAAAGAGACTCCAAGAACCTTTTTTTTTTTCTTTGTTTTATACCACATTCTTATTGGATGCTCTTAATTAATTTTTTCTCTGTGTCTAATTTCTATTTGATGTCAATACTCTTATTGTTATCTGATACCGTTACGAGAGTTTTTATAATAAGTTAATTGTCCGGTGTCGTTATGATTATCTATTGTTTCGTTTTAAATGTTCGTATCACAATGTTCCATGCTAATACGTATGAGAGAGTCGTTACGTTTTTCAGATGATAAGGAAGGAAGTTGAAGGAAGTGTTTTTTGAAAGAAGCTGATAAGAAATTTTTAAATCATTCTGTAGAGCAATGCTAAAATGGCCGATCGTTCCAATATTCAAAAAATGTACCGTTGCGCGTCTCATCGCTGTCGATGAACTCGAAAAATATTTCCAAATTCATTGTTACTCTCTGACAACAGTTTTGAGTTCACTGTCGAGTGACGTAATTTTTTTGAATTTTCGAACGATCCAGAGCCTGCTCCTTTCGGTGGGAAATTTTGGTCACCGACAGTTACAATAAAATATTTCTATGACGTCAGTCCAATCTCTGTACAGTCGATCCAAATTATTCGTCGCTTCTTCGACAAAGATTTTCAGCCGGAAGGAGTGGGGTCAGAGGTCGTATTAGGTGCGAAAGGATAGAGAAAAAAAATTAAATTTGAAAAATGGTCTGTTTGATAAAGCCAATCGGTGATAATTAGAACATGACGTATGCGGCTTCTGGTACATTTGACAAGAAAAAAAAAAATTCTCTATCACCTATGACGTATTCGTTGCGTCACGGGTGTCAGGGAATTACATTGCGTACCAGCCCTTATTGAACGATGCTTGAAAAGTAAAGTGCTACGGGTTACAAAGAGTCTACGGTGTTTACATTAGATATAAAATTTAATTGTTAAAACGTAAAATATTGTCCTACGTGTTATCGTATCTATTACCTTTGTACAAGATTTTGATTTACATTAATTTGTAATATTAAAAATAAAACGTAATATGTTCATTCGCGAGTTCTCAGTGTCTGTTCTTCTTTAATGGTGATTTTTTCCTTGCGGATCACCTGGTTCGCTTGGTTCAGTCTTACTTATATCGTTTGTCTGCCTTGCACTTCTGGCTGGGTACCAACTTCTTGCTTCGAAACCTGCCGAAGCATTTGAATTCATTGTTGGAAGTGGAAAAGTTTTTTTTTTTTAGTTTTTAACAAGCAAAACTTACTTTCACTTGATGAAGACTTTTGTTACGTTTCTTTAGGAATTTTCGAATGAATGGAGCCAATAACATTGGGTCTAAATTTTCTACGTCTTCTGAAGATATCAAACTGACTAGTAAACCAACACTTATGGTGACTAAAGCACCCGTTACGGTGTACCATAAATAACTGATATGATAGACTGCCCAAGATTCCCTGAAATTGTAAGAATTTTGAATTATAAAACTGAAATTCGTTATAAAAAAAAAATTTCACACTCACGCTATGACATCAGGATCAGTTCCGTTGAGGATTATGTCAGGAGGTGAAAGGATTAAGCTTTCGATCTGCTGAAAGGAGTAAGTGCATCCTTCGATGCTTACTGGTTTTTCGTCAAAGCTAAAAAAAAAATCAAAATTTTTAATTTATTCCAATTTTTTCGAAACGTTCAATCCTACCGTAAACTTCCGCTTGCTATAGCCGCTTGAGCCGAGAGACTTATCCAGCCCATGAAGCTCAGACCGAATAGTCCACCAATAAGCGCACCCTGTGGAGGAAAGAGGATGAATCCAAAATTTTGGAAAAAAAAATTATTAAACTATACCTTAGCATTGACCCAAGGTAACAGAACGCCCATTGTAAATATTCCAAGAGATGGACCACTGGCTATCGAATCCAAGCTGATTGTCAACTAAAAAAATATTCTGGTGATATATCTTTTTTGGAAAAAAAATTCAAATTTTTATAACCATTCTTTTACCTGAAGAACTTGACTGCCCGTTTGCTCTACTACAAAGACAAGGCCCACGCAAATGGCACCCAAAATCACCACGGTCACTTTCATTAGGATGTCTGCGGCTCTAGGACTGAAGGGAGTCTTGCGAAACGGCTTGAGGAAGTCCTCGAGGACGACGGCGGCCATGGAATTCAGTCCGGTCGATAAAGAGCTGCATGGGGTTTCATAAATCACACCATAGTTCGCCGGGTAAACACATTTTTTTCTTAAGAAATGAAAAATAAAATTTGCGATTCACCTCAGGGCGGCGCTGAAAACACCGGCTACGAAGAGTCCTGGTAAACCAGGAAATTCCCCCAGGATATCCATCACGAGTAACGGTAAAAGCTGATCCTTTGATCTTACCAGCTGAAATATTTGTCTCCGATAACTGATAAAAATTCTTCTACTTAATAACAAAGTGGAGAAAAAAATTATTATACTTTTGTTATCAGTGGATCGCATTCGTGATAAGTCGCATATATTAACATTCCTGCATATCCGCACATTCCGATCAATATGAGAACTCCCAAGATGAAGAACCACATTGCCCTGAAATATTTATTTAAGAAATTTATTATTTTATCGATCGAACTTCTAATAAAGGTCATATAGATACCTGACAGCGGAACGTAAATTTGGTAATGACAGATAGCGTTGTAACATATTTTGATTAACTGCTGATACTTGTAACCAGTGAACGAAGCCACCGATTACCAAAGCCCATACGGTGTGTCTGGTAAATGGATTCCAATCGGTTCTGAATAATGAATATTACGTTGATTAAAAGATCTATCGAATTTATCATTAAATTAGATAGAAAATTTTTTAAAGCGTACGAGGGCATCTCCAGGCGGCCCGATTCCAAGTTTCTTTGTATAACAACATGAGCTCCACCAAGATCCGATGTACCTTTGACAATTACCAGGAACATGGAACCGAACATAACAAAGGCTTGAACAAAATCTGTCCAAACGACAGCTCGTAAACCACCCTATTTAAGAGAAAAAAAAATACATTAATTTGTGGGTAATTAAAAGTTTGTTTTTTTTTATGGATAAAAATTGCTAATTACCACGCAAGTATAAAAAATGCAGACAATGCACACAAAGGGTGTGATGATGTGTACGTTCACTCCTGTAACTGTAAGAGATGACAGATATAGATATATGGACTAGGGATAGAATTAGATTTGTCTAACGATAACGATTATGTCCTAGCCTAAGTTGACCTTCCTGATTAGACAGCATGAAAGATGATCCAAAGGTCAGGTCGGAACAAGCAGTAATTTTACCTTGATTAAATGCAAGAGCAGGAACATAAATGACAATGGGTAGCCAAGTCATCTGAAATAAACGAATCAATGGCAATGAGGTTCTTTGAATTTTGTTTAGACCAAACAAAAGATAGACTTACTATTCCCAAGGAGAACAGAGCAGAGCCCAACAGTCGAATCTTCTTGTCGAATCTTCTCTCCAAGTAGTCGTAAGTGCTGGTCAGTTTGAGTTCGTGAAAAACTGGCAAATAAACATTGGACATGATAAAGCCGACGATGATAACGCCAAAGCCAATGCACAAATAACTAGTCCCGTGTACGTAGATTTCCGTAGGTGTGCCGAGCAAAGAGATTCCAGAAATAAAGCTGGCAATGAGACTGAGGCTCACCGGAAGTATCTTCATGTTCCTTCCGCCTACAAGATACTCATCCTCGCCGGATGTTTTCTTCACGAAACCAAAATAAACGCCAATTCCGCTACAGCAAAGTAACATCATTACGAAGACTGTGTAATCGGGGATGCCAAAATTTTGCATGGTCTTGCTGACTTCCTGTACAGTCGGTACATCCGGTGCCCAATTGGTCAGTATGTCACTCGACGCACCTTCCGACGCCATTTTCTTACAGAATGGAATTTCGGTGCGTTTGTTAAACGGACTTACTGACGACAAATTATTTCGCTTGTCAAAATTAATCCTGTCTCGCGTCTCCTTTGGCGATGAGCAAAATGGCGCTTAACGAGTATCGATAATTCTTAACGGAAACCGAACACAACTTTTCTTCTTAACTTTCATTTACTCCTGTTGGCTCCAATCGTGTTTAATTAACTATTTATTATATAACGTCGTTCGTGTCACTGTAGGATGGCGTAATAACGTTAGTCGAGTGACTTATAATTGAATTATCGTAGTTCCACGATTGCCAGGATATTGACAGTTATATTGGACGTTTCGAATAAGGTAACGGAGTTTTGGCTTTATTGTATTACGTAACAATAATGTTTCCCGTTTAACGATGATTTTTTTTACTGAGAACTATTCGCTTAGCTACTTCAGTGTAACGAACTTGTTGACGGAACAGATCTTCTTTATGACTGCCAATTATTTGGCAATGTGTAACAATGGTGGAAACAAATTTTTTGACCGGATTGTCGATCGGAGGCTTCACTGACAATACTGCTACGTATCATGCTCGCTGGCAAAAGACAAAGCTCGGTAGAAGAGAGAGCCATCAGAACTCTGATACTGCGTATTGTGTCATCGTGACAATTTTCTCGTTAAAGTGACAATAGACATAAGTACATCCCCTCGGTTAAACGAGTCGCTATGCCGTCGGGATTTACAAGTGGATAATGCGACCTAAATTTAGTCATACGGATATATTCGGACGAATTGGTCTCGCGATTTCAACAGCGGTGCCTTCACGAATTTACGAGCTCATGAGCTCGTAAATTCATACGTCAGTAAAAGGATGTTGACCACGTATTAAGATTTATTAAAGTCAATTGTTGTCATCGAGTAACTGCCCTATGGACCGTGCTTGTTCTTCATTCTCTTTGAAGTTTAATAGGGTACGAGTGAAGGTTAAGGATAAGAAAGAAAGGTGAAACAATGGACATTCTGTCTAAAGTTTAGTTTTATTTAGCAAATGGAAATCTCACCGTGAAGGGTACAGCAAGTGCATAGTATCTCTTAAACCAGAGTTTATTTTTTTTTTTAATTTGGGGATGCATCGTAAGTTTATCCTTCGTAGAATTTTGGCAGTTGGTCTCCTAGAATGACTCTTCGCTCTACACCAGCTTCTGTGATTATACCAAGTCTAATGACACCACCACTGCTACCATCACGTGCCATTGCCAAAGCCAGTGCTGAAAAATTTTTATTTTTATATAAAAGTTGTAACAGCTGAGGATTTGGTTCTCGTTATTCACTAAAGAGATGCTGTAATGGACTTACTGTTTGATACAAGTTCTACAGATTCATCCTTTGTCATGTTAGGTTTGTAGTGTGCATCTACATAACCATATACATAGCTGGAACCAGAACCACCAATCGCTATAGGTTGGCGAGAGCACATTCCTCCCAGAGGAATACTATAAACTTGACCACCCTTTCTGCGATCCCACCCGGCTACCAGGATACCCGCCATTAAAGAATCGCGGTAATTGTAACACATTTCACGGAATACATTTGCTGCAGTTTCCACTAATGCTGGTGCGCCTAATTCCATTCTGAAAAAAAGAAGTATGTTTCATTATTCTATAAATATTTATCTCAAATTAATCCATTAGAACAGTGAAAGGTAAGGAAACTCACTGATGGAAATTCAAGTGATACGTTACTATATCTGCAATGGCTTGAGTATCTGCTGCAGAACCAGACCGACAACAATAAATATAATCAGTCACTTTTGTTAACTTGTCAGCAACACGATTCGCAACATATGCTCTGTAAAAAAAAAATAGCATCAATGGTAAGTGTTAAATATACAGAAACACAATTTGTTCAAATTAAATAAACTAATATTTACCCTGTGGTGGAACGAGAATCTGCTCCAATAACAACACCACCATCGAATTCAATAGCCATGATCGAAGTCTGAAAAATAATGAATATAAAGAATCTGTATCACTAATAATAAGTATGTATACGAATTCACAGGAAACTGAATAACTCATAATAAATGCTCCAAAAAAAATGTATAATGACTGATGGAAATTAGAAGTTTGCATTGTCATTCTAACCTCTACCAAGCGAACAACATTTATATCGAATACTGCACAGTTATAAATTCATAAAAGCTGCAAAACTTACTCCTGTGCTATGTTCAGCACTCAGCCAGTCAGGCCCCATTAAATTAACCACAGGATTAATATTCGGCTGCACCATGGTCTTATATGTATACAGGTCTGGGCACTCAGCGAAAATTGGCGATAATGGATATGCCGTTTGTGATGGTTGTCATTCCGGATTTTAGTTTGGAATGTGAGGCGCTAGTATCGGAGGAACCTGTGTGTACGCATGCGCAGTCACCCGGGTTTTTCATCTACTGTCAACCATAATTCTTCTAAATCTGGTTCATTAGGGTTGCGCTTGGGAGACGTGAAACGCGTCTAGTGCCCAGATCTGTATATATCATGGACTCCTTGTACGAAAGCTAGTTTCCAGAAACGTCAGAAAACTAGCTTACTACAAAAGATGCCTACTTCCAGCGCAGTGTCCATAATGTAGCACTCATCTTCCTTTTGGTCGGCAAAACCATGCTCGACTTTACCGACAAGCAGCGTCACAGAGCGAGCACCATCGGCACCATCCTATTAGTGAGAATTTTAAATCTCCCGCCTTGACGTCATTCTTCGTACCAACCTTAGGGCGTAAGTTTAGTTTGCGTAGGCTGACATTTAACAAGCTTAACATGGTTCTTTCTACGCTTCCACGAGTTCTTTCTATTATAACAATAAAAATACATGTAAAATAAAATGTTTAGGTAATAAAGTTCTAACGTTCGAATTTTACAGACCTCTTCTTTAACGCCCGTTACACGATGCGCAACCCCGACGACTTGAACACTCAGCGCCATCTATTGACAGTTCTCTCAAACAACCACGAACTACGAAAATCCGTGAGATTCGTTCCATTACATCATTTCCGTCCTCTCCAGGACCTTCAACTCATCCACAATTATAAAAGTGCTAAAACCAACGACGATCGCTAAAAATCCATCACAAGCTTGAAGAGACATCTAAAATCCTCGTATCTGCCAGCACATCTACCCGCATCCGGTAAGAACCGGATGTCCGTGCCCTTCGGCCAGTTAAGATAAAAGAATTCATTCACCAGGCATGCTCTACTTTTCAACGAATCAAAGTATCGTCTCTGAGAAGTCCACGAGTAGATTCGTAGAGCGCTGGTATGAATGCGAAGTTTTCTGATAATCAACAAGTTGTACTCGAACGAGAGAACAGCGGGAGGTAGAGCCTTTTGGCGATATATTGATGTTAGTTGGGGTGGCCGGACGCAGGCGCAGACATCACGGATTGGCACCGGGTACGGGCACGGGCGGGGGTCTTCGAAATGGTCGATATTTTAGCTATAGTGTCTATAGTGGCGCGAGGCTTTCCCGAGGCCAGTCCGGTCTCTTTATTACGAGATTTCCTTTCTTAATTAAAAATTCATCGCTACGTGAAGTGAGCCGAGTGTGCGAGGTGAAGCCGCCCCGTCGCAGGCTTTCGTGTCGTCCGTGAACATTTTTACAGGAGGTACGAAAGAAAATCTAATAGCAAGACCTAGTTTAATCCGTCAAGTCACATCAGAGCCCGTGTTGCCCGTATCGCGAGACAGAACCAGGAAAGCGAGAACGAAAGAGATAGAGAGAACAAGAGTGCAGGAGAGTACGAGGGACAGAATAAAAAAGAGAGAAAGAGAGAGAGAGCGTGTGTGTGTATAAAACCAATGAAGAAGCAAAATCGACCGTTATGAGAATCGATCTAGTGAATATGAAAAAATATATATTTTTTTTTTACAACAGTACGCGATATCCCTGAATCAGCCCCTATATTGATTTCCTTCTAATGGAACTGGCTCACTGGTTCACTATCAGTTGGTTCCTCCTTTAATTCTTTATCAAAATCATCCAATCATGCGTCTCCTGTGAATACTTGTGGTCATTTCGCGTTCACGGTGGCTAACAGCGATAAGTCCATTTCCTGTCACACGGCGTCAGACACGTTTTCAGAAGCCCAAAGCCCGTGACCCAAAACCAGCCTTCCGTTAACTCTTGCTGCTTTGACTCTCAGTCGAGTATTCAACGCTGTCTTTGTAATTAGGTCGAGACTCAAGAAACCTATAAAAATTGTCGAAACTGTCGTAACATGTATACGTGCCTTAAGCCCAGAAGTGCCCTTGGTGACTGTACAATTCCTGAAATGACATATATAGAAATCTTTAAATACACTATGAAACGATGGATATAGATATTCGATCGGTCCTGTGTATAAACCTTTAAGGTTCGTTACCATAGGAGAATTTTGATATATCAAACAAAAGAGATTATTTAAGGCCGCCCTTAAATAAAATCACTTTACGAACGTAGGATATGTGATCTTCGCACCGTTTGACGTTAAAGGCAGAGTCAGGACCGGCGAAGGTGGTGACTTTTTAGGGGATTCCCCTGGTATGAATTTTTGCTTTACTTAAGAAAAAGAGACAGTGAGTACGAGGATGAGACAAAGGGGTGCGGGGCTAAAATAGAACATCCTGCAAGGGTGTGTTGGAATAGTAGGAAGAAGGACGCTGGAGGAATACGAATGGAGGGTTGGGATAACGGAGAAATCGATCTTAAGAAAATATTTGTATTGCACCGTTAAAGGCAAAAGAATGTGACTTCCCATTGGCTAGGTGTGGAATATTAAACTTCGCTAATTACTAGGTCATAATTAATTACCTTGGGGTAATAATGAATTATGCTCGTCCATGTTAAATAAACTTCCCAAGCATCTGCCTATTGGATCTGTGTAGGAAGGATTGGGTGTCTCGTTGGAAATGTGTTTTATCAGCGTTACTCGATACACGTAATTTTATAGTTTTTATCGAGAGAAAATAAAAAGACGGGATACGGCAATTATGAGAAATAAAACGAAAAAATATAGAGCGGTATTGTGTTTCTGTGTTACTTTAAAAAAAATTTTTTTTTTTCGGTCTCAGTTGACACAGAAATATATTGACACACGTAATAACCACAAATAATGTTGAACAAGATTTTTTAAGATAAGTCACATTTTGAAATTGCCGCACGATTGACGTTCAATTAACCATTTGATAATTTCGTAAATTTTATTTACATGATTAATTCAAAAATCCATGCAAGGTATAAATTTTGGTAAATTTTGTAAATTATGAAAATTTGTAGAATTATTGAAAATTACAATTTTTTTTTTAATTAAAAATTGTCCACTACATCGAACCGATTCCAGAAATCCAAGTGGCACACTTTTTGCTCGGACTATACGAACATCGTAAATCCCAGAATTCATCTGGTTTATCGTACGAAGCTGATCTCAGTTTACGATGCACAATTACAATAAGCAATCAGCAAGGAAGTCATTAAAGCATGAAAAAATTCGTAATAATATCGAAAACTCAAAATTAACTCTTCGACTCTCTGTTAGGAATCATATCAAGACCAATTGACGCACCCGACAGTTCGATCAATAATCTTCACAAGGAACCACGGAGTCTTCCAACACGACGTTTGATCTGATTCACATAGAAAATAACTATACATTAAAAATGTATAATATTAATTCCAAAAATCAATATTAATCATCCAATCATTTTCATGTTGATTGTAACACTTTTTACTGTAGTATAAAAATCTATTGTCACAACGTCACACTCGTGCATCCTGTTTGCACCACGTTTGCGGTATTGCATATATGGTGCATTAAGACTATATACACATATATATATATATATTATACAGAAGGGGCATTTATACAGGTGCGAGTAGTCACGTAATGGCAACAAAGAAATACCGGAAAAGTTGATAGGCATGAACCGTGAGTGTAAGCCTTTATCAAGTGAACGCATAACCTAACGTTTACTGCTAAAAAGAGAAGGAAGAAACAAAGTGTGTTCGTAAGTCGGAAGAAAAGCAGGACCGCCACGTCGTCCGAGCAGCCTGAAGCAAAGGACAGAACGAAGTCGCTCGTATCAGTTTGCGTTTACTTGTGCTTGCCCGGTGCACCATGTCGGATGATCCAACCAGCTCAGTAATTGATTAATCAATCGTTAGGAATTCGTTAAAGGATACACAACGGGAATGTCGAGGGTGAGCAGCCCCCCTACAGGGGTTGTCAAGGATTCGGTTCTAGAACTCCGCACGCGGATGTCTCGTATGATTTCCATCGTCGAAATTACTTCAGGAGATTATTCGGTATCGACGTGAATGAATTACGATCCGCCATTTTGAGAATCAAAGTGTCTGTTATTTACGTTTGAGGATACAAAATTAACACGTGTGTGAATAGAGTCGTGCATGTATGAAAATAGGATTTTTGAACGAGTCCTGCGTCAGAAAGAGCAAAATCATGTTTTACGAATTTTGAGGTTATCTTTTGTCGTGGCGATAACGCGATTTACTTTTGCACTTGTGAATTGTGCGTACTTTATTAACGAAATTAATTTAAATGCTGATCTAAGGAGTTTTTACCTCTTTTTTTTCCTTATAATTTTGATATTGTTCTTTCGAGACGCGATGGACGCGATTTTAATTAAATTACTTTTGCCATCTTGTAAATTTACATACGATCGGCACTTACTTCACTCATCACTTTTTATCTTATCCGAGAGGTTTACCTTACCGACTAAGTTCTCGGGATGATCGTGCGTGACCCTTTGCCATGATGAAACCTAACCTGTCTCTTTTGTAATTAATAAGTTTCTGATTACTTTCAGATGGCGGGTCAGGATCCCAAGTGGCAGAAAGATGCCGCGGATCAGAATTTCGATTACATGTTCAAGCTTCTCATCATTGGGAACTCCTCCGTCGGCAAGACTTCCTTTCTCTTCCGGTACGCGGACGATTCCTTCACTTCAGCCTTCGTCTCGACCGTTGGAATTGACTTCAAAGTGAAAACTGTCTTCAGACACGATAAAAGAGTCAAGCTTCAAATTTGGGTAAGTATCTATGAGTGTTAATTTCGGTTCTACTGTTTAACGGTCGCTTGATAGAAACGAGGCTTGGTCATCGTTCTTACCTGGGTTATATTTTAGGACACGGCAGGACAGGAACGATATAGGACTATCACAACGGCCTATTACAGAGGCGCGATGGGCTTCATACTCATGTATGACATAACCAACGAGGAATCCTTCAATTCCGTGCAAGACTGGGTGACGCAGATAAAGACCTACTCGTGGGACAATGCTCAGGTTATCCTGGTGGGCAACAAGTGCGATATGGAGGACGAGAGGGTTATTAGTTTCGAGAGAGGCAAACAATTGGCCGATCAGTTGGGTGTCCAATTCTTCGAGACTTCAGCCAAGGAGAATATCAATGTGAAGGTAGGACTCGTTTAATTCTTATTACGTTGCATTACCGACCGAGTCGCTCGCCTGTGCGACTTTACCGACAGTCGGAAACAAATCGTCTGCTTCGTGACGAGAAAATTGAATAACTTTTATTATTTGAACGCATATGTGAAACTGGAATAAGAGTTGTCTATTTTTATTAATATTTGTCGCTCATTGTAAACTATAATTTATTTCTTATTGATGCGCAGGCCGTCTTCGAGCGGCTAGTGGATATAATATGCGACAAGATGAGCGAATCCCTGGACAGCGATCCGACCCTAATGGCCGGGGGTGGTGGACAAGCAAAAGGCCAGCGACTCACCGATCAGCCGGCTAATCCTGCGAATGCCAACTGTAACTGCTAAAAAAAAGCACGAAGCACACGTCTAAACGTGGAGTGTCGATGTTGGCTAGCTAGTCCATCTTCTTCGTCGTTCCTTTGTTTATTATTTATTTATTATTCTTTATTTAACATGATGGCTGTGGCCCGATCACTATTACTCCGGTGTACAAGCTCACTTCTAACCAATCCGATTCTCAGAGAAGACGTCGTTTACTTTGGCTTCGGGCATACAATTTTCTCGTTACATCCCTTTCGTCGAATCGTCTGCTCAGTCATTCGAATAGCTAATCAATCAGCCATTCAACGTACCCACTCATTATCACAATAGGCAATGCCATTAACGTCTCTTCCTTGAACCCCCTTGGAATATCAAGATGCTCGAATTCAAATTGACGATGTCGTTAAGCACAACTACTTTACATTGGAAGCTCCTTAAAGCTTGGACACCCGAGTACGGTCATCATGACGATGTTAATAGAGATTTGCGGCGTGCGAAGGGATAAATGGTAGTGCAATATCGCGTACCTGGAGGAACTCACGACGTATACAAAGAATCGTATAAAACGTGAGGGGAAAAAGCCAGACGAAGTATATTCGACGGTAATTTTCTCTTGCTCGGTCGGTAAGAAGATTCTCGTCCTTACCACGCATGCGCATATATTTACCAGATATCCGGTTCCTCGTGTACTCTTACTATACGATTCCTTCCACTCTCGTTTATCGACCAGATAGATTCGCCTTGTATTTTAATCCATACAAAATGTATACGAAGGAATCTAGAATGAGATACCAAAGAGAAGGATATCCTTCCTTCCTTCCTTTTCCTTGTGGCTGCCTCCTCCAATGAGGAGATGTGCCAAGAAGGATATCCGATATTACCCGAAAACGAACGGAAAGACACGAATTACAGAATCTCTCTTATTTGTATCTTCTTGACGTTGACGTTCGCCCAGTCGATACGTCCACAGTCGCGTATACTATCACCTCTTGGCTGATAAGGAACGAACGAGCTGCTAAATTCACAATATTAATTTTTCGATTCTTGTAAAACAGTGTGAAGGAGACTTAAGGTCGACCAAAGTTAACTGAGATTTAACCAGCGATATTAGCCAATCAGATGTCTGTATTTCTAGAAATTCCGAATCTGATTAGCTAATCTTGACACTTAAAGCTCGGTTAGCTCGAGTGAAACCGGCCTTTGATGTCTTTGAGTTACCATCTGATCGTGCGACTCGACAGAGGCGACATCTAGGAGACATCAATGAAGATTGTTAACCCTTGTGTATTCTGTTTCCGAAACGAACTGTATGTCATTTAAAACCCCGTCAGAATTTCTATGCTGGTTCCAGCATATACCCCGTGACCACCGTGTCCTCTGGCTGTCAGACACAAATTCTCATAAGGCTGACCCTCATCACTAATGTCTCCTAGGTAGACGTGACGTTACCACTCTTGCCATTCGACCTGAAAAAGAATGAAGTACGATTTGAAGAGACACATTTCTCTGACTTAAATTATCGATTGAATATCCTCGTCATGCTCAGAGCCTAGTCATACTGGAACGCGCGTTAGAATGCGGACTGTCGACCAATGGCGTAACGCGTCCAACGGAATTGACGTTGTGCTATTGGTCGAAAGCTGCGCTCGCCGTTTGTGACCGAGCCCTTAACAAAGTTACCATCAGCGATCCACTTCGGTCTCTGCTGAGAATCTCGAATCGACTTTCGTTCGATTTACATTGAAAATTTCGTCGTAGCAGACATGCAGCTTGCTGACGGCTGCAAAAAGGGAAGATAAAAAAGTAATTAGTAGAGAGACAAAGATCTGATAAGCATCCTCGCGTAATCCGATATCCTTTCTGACGCCGTGAATGACGTTCCCTACTAGGCAAGCCTGCCCTCTGTACATAAAATATATTATTGAATCTGTAATGAAGTGTAATATGTAACGCGTTACTTATCCGTGTGAATTTAAAGAAAAAGGAACGGGACTTATTCTTCCTGCGGAATAGTTACCGACAATGGTAAAAAAGTAAAAAAGACATGAAAATGAACCAAAAAAAGAAAAAGATAAGAAAATGAAAAACCAGCCCGCACCACCGTATTTTCGAACGATTTCTTATTGTATTATGACGTCACTGACATCCGAGCTGTATGTTTCTTTTTTTTTTCACATGATTTTAATCGGTATCGATCTATATACACACGCGCGCGTATACGGACGTACGAAAGGACAAAGAAAATCTTAAAATAAAGCAGAGGAAACAAAGAACAAAAAAAATAAAGAAAAGCACGAGCAAAAAAAAAAACATAAAATTCGTTTCGCCCATCACCCCTGGCCCCGTCTTTGTTACGTTCCCAAATGGAGAACGTAGAGATTCCAATTATTCTAATGACTTATAACGGGTATACTATTTATAAAACGTTAAGAAAAAAGAATTATATACGTAGGCATATGTATATAGTATACACAAGATTTATATATATATATACATACGTATATATATAGAAGATATACACGAAAGACATAGAAGACAAAACGGAAAAGAAGGACACAATTAAAAGAAAAATTATATATATACATATATTAGAGAATCACCGGTGGACGGGCACTTGTATGTATGTATTGTAACGTATGTAACTATTATGCCTAATAATAACAATAATAACAATAATAATAATACTATTAATAATATTAATATTAATAATCTATTACTTACTGGAACTAACTTCGCAGATGTTACGTTGATCGTTTATAAACATTTAGCATAATCCTAGTGGATATTTGAGGTTAATGTTTTGAACGATGTCCAATCTGCCGCCGGTGTACGTGTACGGATACGTCTTGACTCAGTTTGAAAAATTGTGTGACGAATAAAGTAGAAAGAAATAATACGAAGAATGAAGTAAGAAAAAAAAAGAAAGAAAGGATAGACGCCGATACATGTACGCAGGTTTTCTTGTCTATATTAGTTGTTTCGTATAAACAGAGACGCACGTTCGGCCATTACGGGCAATGGAAATTGTTAGAGACGCATAATAATTTAATAACGAGGCATGCACGAGGATGAGAACGTAAAAGGAGGGAAAGAAAGAGAGAAAAAAGCTCGAATTTACAATACGTGTACAAATAATTGATACTTACAAGGTCCAAGCGAATTTTGAGTATCCGAGAAGAAAAATAGCTACCCGTTAAATTCCCGCCGCTTTTCCGCCATGAAAATTTGAAGGCACGTTCACGCGTATGCCTCCTCGTTAGTTGAGTTTCTGTCCGCCAGGACAATCTGTCATGTTTATGCGTGTTCCTCCGTCACGAGTTTCAACAATTTCTTTGCTTCTCCAATAATTATCTTTGTTTTTGTCCGTCGAAGGATCATTAGCCTCTGTGTTTATTGCTCTTGGGGAATTTACGAGAGCTCGACGTCCGCAGAAATCCTGATGCGAAGTTAACTGCTTGTACCGTGAGGAATGAAGTTGGCTACAGTTCTTTGACGAGTTGAGTGATTAATCACCTGATTTACTTGTGAACCTTATATGACCTTTTCCTGTTCGATAACTAACCTACGCATGATTCTTGGTAAGATTGATATACGTACAAAAATTTCAGATCGACCCAACGAGCACTGTATCGATCGCTTATAAATATTTAATCGACTCACGTATTACGCGTCTACGTAACCGTTCTAAAAACAATAGAGGTTGGCTTATGTGTACAAAATTATGCCGAAGGGAGAAAGAGATAGAGGGAAATGTGAGAAGGACAGGATGAGTAAATGATATCAAGATAATAATACTCGTGATATACATATATATAGGAGTAAAAAAAAAATTGTCATACGATACGAAGGCGATGGAGAAAGAAATGGAAAATGGTAGAGACAAGAAGAAAAAATGGTGAGACAAAAAACTTAAGTATTATGTTCGACATCATTAAAGCACACGTTACAAGGGATAAATGGTGTTCTCTTAATTTTATCAGGATCTGTTTTATCCATCATCGTCATCCCAGATATCCTGTATCAGACATCAGAATCATTAGTTACTGTAGTAGTCATCTTCCTGCGGCGGTGGAGGTGGCTCGCCGTTCTCGTCCTGGTAATCATCAGCAGTCATATCGATCGACGATTGCATCTCTGGCGCCGCCACGTCTTCTGGATTACGTCTCTGTCGGGTCGTGTTCGACTTCCGGGATTCCTTGCAGAAGGTTCTGCAGGGCGTGAACTCCTCTTGCGTGTGGGGCACGAATTTCGTGACCTCGTGCCGTCCGCATAGCGGAGTGACATTTTTACCAGTAGCCGGAAGCAGCGCCACCCGTATTTTAGTTACGTATACGACCTAGATGACGCGGAACATTCAACGAGACTCTTGCCAACGATTATAAATTAAATCTGGACGCTCACTGTGTTGTTTTGCTCGGAATCGAAGCGCAGAACGACTTTACTTGGTGCCAACATTTTCGGTCTCTTTTGGTATGTCAGGAAGACGTTGTCGCCATTCAGGATGAATGCTTTTTGGCCGATGCCCATGTTCAGATTGGTCCGGAAGACAATATCCTCCGACTCGGAGTAGACAGTGGCACAGAACATACCCTCGGCGCGATAGTCGACGTCGCTCGAGGATCCAGTCTCGAGGTTGGCCGTTTCACCAGGATCCATAGTGATGACGATCTTGTAAGCGAACACTGAAAAACAATTATGACAAAAATAATCTTATCGTTTGAAAAACAATTTTTTTTATTCAAAAACGTCTAGAAGATCCTACTGCAGTAAGGACGATCGCTATCTGTATCCAGGAATAACTTTGCTGCAGGTGGAGTGGTTATGTTCCTGGCGACGACCTCGGCCGAGTATCCCATGGGTGCACAGGTATATCCTAACTGACATTCAAGACACTCGGCCCTCTGGAAGAAGATGTAATCCGGACAGACGTATCCCATCATCGTGCACTCCGGTTCCTCGTCCAAGCTGGCTGTGAAATATTTGGTAGCCCTCTTGTGATTGCATCCTGGTGCGACGTCGCCCTCCTTCAGCATATCTCGCGTTATGTCGCTCAAAGGTGGATACAAGGAAGTAGCATTACAGCCTCCCTGAGTTAGACCACCGTTTGGATAGAAATTAAAATGCCCAAAGGTATCGCCACTACCCTGGCCATGATCTTGAGTAAAGAAAAAAGACAATTAGCCTTGCTCAGTGAGCACCAATGATTTTTCATTACTTTTAGCTGTATCCGTATTAATGATGTCAACGAATCTTGCATCGTCTGGGTCCAGTCTCACTGCGCATGACATATCACTGAAGTAAAGACCATTAGGATCGAGTCCAGTTATACGCCCAATATCATTGATCTGCTGGCCAACGTATCTGAAGTAAAAGAACATTTTTTTTAACGGTACTACAAAGTTTCCAATCGATAGCTAATATCTTTTTTCTTTTTTTTAATACCCAGCAACATGAGCACCTAAGCCATGACCAATCAGATGAAACTGTTCCGGTCTCATACCCAGGTCATCGATGAGGACTTTCAAGAGACAGATTGTCTCCAAAGCAACGACTCGTGCATTCTGCACCGCTATGGCGTATGGCGGTTCTGCGCCACCCGTCCAATCGACGCTTATCACGTTTCCAAGGCTGTTAAACGCGATGGACTTGACCGAATGTTTGATCCAGCCCACCAATCCATTGCCGGTGAAGTCGTGCACGAGCAGATGGGTCTTGAGGGTCTTATCTAAGCTGGTCAGCTTAATCTGTTTGTAGTTCACTTCTAAGGGTTCAACGTCCACCGCATGTCGCGAATCCTTGCCTTTGCCAAATAGATAGAAACTGGTCTTAATGATGTGACGATCGAGCGGCGGCATCGTCAATGGCCGATATACAGGATGGTACCATTCCTCAGTGTTGTTGACGCAACCGAGCTCGTCGTAACATCTGCTCCATAAATCTGTGAAGGAAGTCCCTGGACATGTTGTGCGTGTTTGTCGCGTTGTATGCGTTGTGTCGGTTGTAGGACAACGTATTTATTAGGACGATAAAGAAGGAGTCGCGCGCTACGTACGACTGCGGCGAAACGGTTAAGACAGGAGGAACTCGTGTTTTTCTTATGATTTTACGAGGGTTTCTGTACTCGTATACGAATATTCTTTGTTTATACCAAAACTTTTTTTTTAAAGGATCTCGAGGTCACATTGACTTTACGTTTAATGGATTTTTCCTATTGCAAATATCACGTGGACTCACAGTCTGGCTGCTCCGCTCTTTCGGCTGTGATTTTACTTGATGATCGACAGGAAACTGTGCTCAGTAGCAATGCCAGAGGAACTACATTCATTACGGGCTAAGCGATACGCAGGAGTCATCAAGATCTTCGCTCGCTGAACTACATTGGGATCATTTTTCTAGTGGAAATCCTTTAGCGATTTCTCTCTTACCAATATTTTTATTAACAGCTGTCAAGATACGTTCGCAACTCGATTGTCTCTCAGCTCGATTCACTGACGGTTATTATTATTATTATTATCATTACTACCGCCATTGAGTATTTATGTCGGTAATCATTTTTGAAGAAAAAAAAAAAAGACGCTCCGACCAAACGTCTTTACGAAACATCTCGTATACCCGTTTGCGCATGCGCCCGAGCGAGTTTCCAATACCAGACCACGAAGGCGGACAGAGACTTTCCTCAGGACGGAAATAAAATAGCTCGCGGCTCTCGACGAAATTTACGTCGTGAGATATTAGCAAAATGTCCCAATCGAATCCAAAGATAAATCGTCACCGGCGTCCAGGTTTGTTTTTGCGCGCGCCAAAGTAAATGTCGCGAGCAACGATTTGATTAATTATTTTTAAAAATCAAATCGAACCAACAATTTCGTATCAGCCAGTTACTCTTCGGGGGAAAAAAAAAAAGTAGCGTGTCACTGTAATAACCTGACGTCATAACTTTCGTACACGTCGTACAAGCCTAAAGGGGGATTCTACTTCTAATTGCTAGTCTTTAACCTGGCAATAGGCTCCTGTCTGTATATCTATATATACAAAGGCTCTACGCTATTACAGGTACAGTAGTAAATACAGGGAGCCTGTAGTGGCCTCGTAATGGTGGTAGGAACAAGGCTATACATATATACAGTGAATCGCGTGCGGCCGGTAGCCAGTAGAGACAGAGTCAGTATCGCGCGGACCTCCGTCGCGTCGAGACGTGGGGTTTGTCGCTCGTGACACACGGAGGCGAAGGCTTTAACGGTCGTTGCATTCCTCGTAGTGTGTGAGTTTCTTTATTTACGTATGTCTGTATATAAAAGCACATATATACCCGAACACGAATATTCATTCTTTTCATACTTGTCCGCAACCCCGCTCGCCATTACTTTTTCTTTTGTTCTGTTGACATTTATACTTCGCCTAACCGCACTTTTATTCCCGTCACAATAACAAAGTCCAATGCAACCGTTGTGTAGTCGAGGGTGGCCGGGTAGTCGTAACAAGTTAAACGAGACAGACGTGAACGCAGATTATCGAGCTTCCACGGTTGCGTCGGTACTTTAATAATAAATTAATATGCGAGAAAGTGGAACGCGAGAAGACCCACGAGTGTCTCTGCTAGAGGAGCTCAACAATCTTGTGCACGGTAACATGTCGGATGGACTTATGCTTTATTTTTATTTTTTTTTTTTTCAAATCTTTTACAGTGCAGCAATCGCGGACTTTGTTTATCCCGTAACGTATACAGTCACGTAGCACGTAAAGATTTATGGCGTTTCCGCACCGTACTGTACACGGTATATATACAATGTGTAACGTATATCCGCTTGTCTCCTGACGATTACGTACCTACGTTGGTAGGACTGTTAAATACTTTAGTGGCAGGATATTTAGTCTATCCCGACGATTCTCCTAGGAAAGTATCTATTGTCTTTTCAATAAATAGGTTCGATGGTGATACTTAGTCGCCGAGCTTCTCTCTATCCCCTCTAATAGAGTAGCCGACTATATATAGCGGGTGTATAAATAAATCCTCGGTGAATATTTAATGTTGCCAACTCCCCGCACCTCCTGTCTTACCTTCTTGTTTCCCTCGCTCTATCGCCTATATCTTACTCTCTCTCTCTCATTCTTTCTCCAAGCTCTTTGTCCCTGTCACACTCGCAGTATCTTTTACTTCACCGGGTCTCGTTCTGCTCTTAAGTATTTTTATTTCGCGTACGCAAGCCCAGAGGGTGCTGCATCCGCGTCAAAAATTTGTACGATCTTTTTTTTTTCCCCTAGGAAAATTCATCAGGACGAGATTGTCTACGGGGAGGGCTAGTTTCTTTTTCTCGGCTTTATTACTGTCTGCTTCCCTCGTTTCACCCCGTATATTTCTATTGTAGCTTGGCACACGCCGCCGTTCCCAGGACCGTTGTACTACTTTGGATAAGCCGTAATCGCTCGGTTGTCATATTTTTTTTGGCTTTCTTTATGCTATCATTTTTTTTTTTTTTATTATAGTACCTAGTCTCCCTTGAGGAAGTTTACTAGACCAATGGACAGAGCACGGTCGATACGACCAGGGGTTGACGTTTTGCCAGGAGAGGATCATCAGCGAGAATACACGAGTTTTCACGACCTTGCTTTGAATTTACCTTGTGAATATTTTGGAAATTTTTTTTTTCCCCCCCTTATCATTTGGTCCCATCTTTTTTTTGGTCTTTGTTACGTCTACTCGCTCTCTCGCCCGCGCACTCCATTACGTCTCTGTTTATTCAATTTTCCGAGAAATTGCACGAGACTCCCGGTTAACCCACTTCCACTCCTCCCAACAATCCTTGAACCCGTCGGGGTGAAAGTTTCCATCTTTGCGATAAGAAACTTTTCATCGCTGTTATCAACTGCGTTTAATCCGTGGTTCATTTAATTACTCGCAGTGCCAACGACTTTAATTAGTCGTCCTACCTTCCATTAGAGTACCTCGGATGACCACCCTTTGCTTTTGTATTTACATAAATTTTTCTCCTTCTTCTCCTTTCGCCTCCTCTCCGTTCCCTTGATCCATACGAAATATTCCAAACGTACGGGCTGGACTTGTTTCGGACATCTTGAAGAAGGATCGAGGCGTCGCTTTCCTTTAACTTAATTAATTTTCATAATTAATTCTTGGGCTGCGACATAATTAACTTCACCGTCGGCTAACTAATTGTAAGTAGCGCTACCCTCCCCCTTTTTTCATTTTAGGATAAAGGAGCGTTGGAGAAGATAATATATATTTCTTTACGACCCCTCCTCCCGCCCCTCAAGGGCTCTTTGTTAATTATTAGAGAATTTTATTTCCCCCGAGTACAGATTTATCGTACAAACCCGGACTCCGTTATCACGCGATTCTTTAACCCTGACGTGACGTCACTCTCCCCCTCCCTACGTGCCTTTTCAAATTTTTATTCTCACCCTTATTCCACTCACGTACAATTGTTACACCTCGATTAGCAGCAATGGCCGTCGGGCCTCTTTTGCTTCTTTCTCGCCTACCAACCCTCTTCGACCGTCGCCTAAAAAAAAAAAAATTTGTATATCAGCATCTACGTCATCGGAATGACAAATTGCAAGAATTTCAACGTTATCCTCCGAACGTTTCCCGTCGCTTCGATTCGTGGTGAATTTTCATAAAAAATGTAACAGTCTCGCGCTACAAGCTCAAGCCAAGAAAATTGACCCGGGAATCAATCGATATTATCGATTTAACATAAAGTGACTAATGACTTTATAGTCCGCCGTGTCTCGTAAAGTAGACCGAAATTATCCTGACTTCCGTCGTTATCGCGCTGTACCAACATTATTGTCCAGTCACGAGTAACGATTTATGAATTTCCGCTGTATATCGATGTGTATCGATACATATACGTTCGCGTAAAGTGCCGGCGTGAGATAAGGAAACATTTTTATAGCACCTTTTTATATCCCCCATTGCAGAAAGTCTTCGGGCGACCTTTATTTTCGTGTCTCGTAACGATCTGTCAACCGTCCAAGTTTTTCCGTTGGCCTTTGAGGTGTTTCCTCGTCTTTCTAAGGTTGGCATTCCTGTAACCGTATTACCGTAAGTAACAGCCACACAGAGAATTCTGCCCACGCCAATGTCTTCGCGGCAGAAATTACCCTGGTATCACCTGCTCGTGATTAATCAGGATGGGCATTGGAGGAAAGGCGCGGCCCGTCGGCACGCGGCACTGAAACGACCTGTAGCGCCTACGTGGACGGGAAAGATTCGTTCGGTCGTTTTTCGCCTCCTAATGAAAAGATACGACGTATAAATTGCTAGGATCTCGTAAATACGTTATATTTTGTTGGTTGAACTTGAATCGCTTCTATCCTGTTTTTTTTTTCTCTCAAGTTTCACACTTTAAACGGGTCTTACAGTCGGAAGTAGAGAAAAAGACGGAGCCGAAGATTGAAAGGGTCGTTAAAGTCTTCGCCACACGCGATCACAGTCGAATGTGTATCTTTGCCGTGTGCGGATTTACGCCGAAGGAAATAACATTTTCTGCCGTTTGTGAAAGCTCCTTTAAGTGCACGTCACGATGGACACGCCCATCGTTTTATGACCTCGAAAAGAATGTTTCCTCGTGAAAGATGTAGGGGGTAGGAAAAAATTTTTTTTGTTTTATTATTATTTCTTACATTTTTTTATAACATCATTTTTAACGGCACGAGAATGACGCGAGTCGTGTTACGACACGGCGAGTAAAAGTAGGAAGAGAATTTTTGTAGGGTTTCTAGGTAATTTGATGGTTACATTTTTTTTTTTATATTTCTTTAATACCTTTTTTTAACTCTGTCGTATCTCTCGGAAGTTTAACGTTACTTTTTATTTCTTTCGTCATTTTCCTTCCTACGTATCGCGTTTTTTTCATCTAGAGACGTTTGTCTTACGTACAGGTCGTGACTTGTTCGCCGTCGCACCCCGGCTTTGGAAAAATACTGTTCTCTCACCTCTGGTCGGTTACACAACCGTGGCTGTTCGGTACGTGAGAGCCGTGCGGTGTAAATATTTAATTGTGACCTCTCGGACGTGTTTTGCTTCGTCGGTCACACCGGGGGGTCTCTGTCTGCTACGAAGTTGTTGACTGTCTCGACGTCGCCGAAGACGGGTTACTTTACCCAGGAGCATTCGTGGCTTTTGGTTGGCACAAAACAAATTTTGCCATCTGAAATTATACCGCGATGCTTTTATTAGACTTTCCGCGTCCATCGGCAAAGGCCACCCGAGTGGCGTGTAGAGAGCGATAGATTTACCACGGGAACGCGTAGCGTCGCGACACGAATCAAGAAAGACGTCGGGCAATGGAAACGAGGACGACGACGACGTGTCTAGCTTCGGCGACGGTGGCGCGGGGGAGCGGATGGACTGCGTACTAAAAATTGAAAAGGTAACGTCGTAATCTCGGCACGAATTGGAAAATTCGAGGTACTAAAAAGAGAGAAAGCAAAAAAGTGTAAATCAACGTTACCGTCATCCGGCGCCGTCGTAGGACGTCGTCAACGTGAAATTGGAATATCGAATATTTCGTATGACGCGTCGAAAAAGAAAAAAGAAAAAAAAGTAGCGTCGAGTGTTAGCGGCCATTACGTGTTACCGCGGAACGATGGTAAACGCTAATAAGATTTCCGTGCGAATTATTGGAAATATTGGAGAACTCGTGGTGCGTCGCGACGCTTCGCTCTCGCTGATGTATTTCAGTTATACAGAGACCGACTGGCTTGCTGCACTGTCATTAGTTCCGTACAGAAGAGTCACGTTACAACACAGCAGCAGTAATATATATTTACCATCGTAAAACGACACTCCAGGAATTACCGTCGTGCTACGTTAACCCGGAGACTGCAGTTTGGGAGCTGGTGAAATTACCTAAGGATTTCCAGTACCTGGTACCCTCGTCCTTCTAGTATAACTTACGGATAGTTAATATTACCCAGAGTCAAGATACCAGATAACCTGGTACATACTGTGTGTAACTGGCTCTCGGCCAGTATACTCGAGGTTCTCCGACATTCTCGTTAGCGAAATACAAAATCACACACACACACACACATATATATATATACTCCAAAGGCTTATTGGATGGCTTATTACCAATTACACAGTATAGCTTTACCGTGTCACGAATGTTTCAGATGATGGAAACACGCTGAGGAAAGTTACGGGCGAACTCGAGCCTACGAGAACCTTCGAAGGGCTGGCGGGGAAGCAGGTGGAGGAGAAAGAGGAGATCGTCATCCAGAGAATCGAGCGAATCCTCACGATATTGGAAGAGGGTGCGGGGTATTCGGAATAAAAGAAAGAAAAAAATAAAATAAAACTTGATAACGATAGGTGACGCGGAGAGAGAATCCGTAGGGAAGATAAAAAAAAGTGGCTGAAACGGGTCCAAAGGGAGTCAAGGATAAGAAAATGTTTTTCACGGCAGTCAAGGAGAATCGCGATAATCCTGTTGCGAATGGCAATGATGACCTGGAGGATAGCAATGGTGGCTGTAAAAGGATCAAGAATATATTCGATTTCGATCGGGCATGTACGTCATCTATCCTGCAGAGGAACTCCTTAGAATCTATGAGAATCCCGTCCGCGACAACTTACTGACTAACGTATCGCACAACCACGCTGTGTCTTCGTCCTCGAGTGTCGATCTTAATCGCAGCAGCAACAATAACAACAGGAACAACCCGAGCCTATCTTCGCGTCGCAGAGGAGCCAACGAGGGCAGTAAATTCACTAGGAGACTCTCGACCCTCGCGGTCAGGAACAATCCTCGTCACGGTCAAGCAGTCGCGACTGATAACAAAAAGAGACAGGAGAACGAGAGGAACTGTACGATTATGCAAAATAATCGTAACTCCACCTCAGAGGAGGGTAACAATCCCCTTAAGGATCTCACGCACGCCACCCTCAACGAGCCACTCAAACTTTACAATGGGAACGCTCTCAAGCTGGTACAAACTGGTGAGTATTGTTCTTTTATCTTTTTTTTTTTAATTTTCTTTATTCTCGACGAACCCCTGTCTCCCCGCTACTCTTGCATTTAACACATTCGCTTCCTTGATGTCTCTTTTTTTTTATACTCACCTTGCATTTATTTACCTGTTTTAAGTTTACTGTTTTTTTTTTCATTTTGATAAAAAAAAATGGCGCGACCACGCTCAACGTACTGTTTGACCTGCAACTGACGCAAACGACCAGCGATGTTATCACCCGAGGCTTACGTAATTACGTCTAAGTCACTAATTCTTGTACAGCCACCCACCTCCGTCTCGTATTCTGACACGACGTACCCGACGTAACTCTAACCGCGAAAATAACCCTGGGGCTCTCGCCGAGCTGCGATAACTTGTTGCGATCGGCTGTTACACGTATGCGACACGTGTGTCGGGTGTAAAGAGACGGTACGTGTTTCTCGATGAACTATTTATTTTCATCGCTTTCTCCTTGTCCTGCTTCTTTCGCTCTCCTTCTTTCTCTTACCTCCTGTCCAGCTCCTTGCTTTTCGAGCGACCCCCTTTTTTTTTCAGTCACCCCTTGGTAACCACCCTTGAACCACTACTGGTCGCCGACACTCTCTGCACTAAGGCACCTAGAACCCACGTACATGGATGTATACATATATATTTTTACACGTGGTAGTAACGTTCGTGCTGCTACACCTCAGATAAGTCACACTCAATGACCTGCTTGGGGCTACGTGAGAGCCGTCAAAGAAAACCGGAAGTGGTATGCGCCGTCGAGGTCATCTGCCTGCCGAAGTCATCAAGAGTGTACCTGGAGGATCCATAGGCCCTGGCGACGGGAGGTTCCGGTCAAGACCCTGAGGAAATTATTGGACAAGACCTATAGCCTGGTCTTGCCTGCCAATTACTCGACCCCTGGACCACGTCCTGGGACAGCGGAGGTCTGCCTAGAGACAAGGGTCGAGCCAATGACTCGCGAAAGGGATGGAGAAAGTAACAGGGGTCGAGGCGAATGGATGATTGGAGCACGTGATATAAGGAAGATTAATTGTCGGCGGAAGTGACAGGTTCATTCCGACGAAAGATCCTGAGGAGCTCGTGTGGATGCTCGTTTACTGCCTCTGGGCTTAAATCGAGCGGGAACGTGACGTCGGGCAAACGACTGGCTCCTTCATCCGCCGGTGTCAAGAGGCTCTGGCTCAAAAGTGCCAGGCACAAAGTTCAGGAGAGTCCTCTCGTTTTTCTATCTTCGTTTCTGATCCACGGTCAACTTCAAGACGTCCTTTGTTTAACCTACGTAGAACGGAAACTGACGGGGGCCAAAGTTCTCGACGGCCGAGAGCATCCAGGATGGACCCCTCCGACCCCCGACTAGTGTCTCCCGATGGATACCCACTGGTGCACCCAGTTTACAACTAATCAATACTTATCGACAGATTCTACTCTGTAGCCCAATCGACTTCTCTATTCTTGCTCTTCACTGGGAAATACCCAGCTACCTGGTCCGTCCCTCATCATTCCCAGCGACAGCTAGTACCCATCGGAGCAGCATACAGAGACGTAGAGTCTCTCGTCTCTCTACGGTCATAGACATACGTATAGATATGTAGCCTAGTAGGTTATATAGTCGCATGAGTGCCAACGTCAGGGAGTGTCAGAGTAATAGAGTGGTATGTCGAGGGTGAGAGTAATAGATGTCGATGGCTGCCGGGTGGTGGTATGAGGAGAGTGAAAGAGCTATGGAGTGCAGGTTATAGCTAATGCGGCAGTCGTAATTGAATTTGTCACAGTATTTAACGAACGGATATGGAGGTAAAGGTTATATTTAATAAAGCAAGGAGTCTGGTTGCCATGGCAACAACGAGGTGAACAGGCAAGGTATTGATTTACCCCACCTGAATTCAGGTCAACCCCTGACTAAACAACTTTTCCATATTATACGATCTTCCACAAGGTTACATGTATTATGTATATAGGTTATGCCAGATAGTCACAGGGGTGTGCAGGTTGGGAATTTGTTCTTTGGAAATTTTTTTGACCCCCCTCCCCCCTCGTTTAATTTCGTTCCTCTTTTATTTTTCGGCGTCTTCATTTTCTTCGCTACTTCTGACTCGGTATCTCGCGTAACTTTTTCGTCGCGACCTTCAGCCATGGGAATTCGGAGTTTATACAGTTTTTATAGGTTCACGTGAAAAGCACTTGAGAGCGAAAATGAACTTGTGGCTGTTTTAATAATAGTTGAAAGCGGGGGGTAGGGGTTGAGGGGGTAGGAGTAGGGGCGGGGGGGGGGGGCGACGATAAGCGGTTTCATTGTTCAGAGGCAGGAGGAATAGTAATGGCTGACGATAACGATCCCCGGGCACTTAAGGGGGCTTTTCACGTGGACGCAGGTGAACTTGCTCGTGCCACGTCCTTAAACTTCTCGGCGAGGCTTTTACATTTCGGTTGGGTCTTACAGTCCGGTAGGACCTGGGGGAAGTTTCGTGTGAAATCGACGACCTCTTTGACCTCGGTTTCGAAATTTTTTTTAGCGTCGGGGGAGGGGGGGTTATCGACGGTTCGACGCCCGAGCGGGTCGGCGTACTGAAAATTCCGGCGCGCTGATTCAAATTTTAAGCTGCATTTGAAGAATCTTGAGAGATTTTTTATTCGGGTCTGTATAGTTAATTGGGAATGAGGTCAATGACCGCTGTACCATTTTTTTTAGTCGATGACTAACCCGATGGACCTTGTCTTGGTTTTTCTCCTTTAATTTTATCTCGAAGCCTGCTCGGTTAATCAAGTGGAAACGAGGGAAGATATAAATTTGCAAATTAACCTGTAATTATTGTTTATCGTAGAGTTTTATACTGCTGGTGGCAAAATGTCAAAGTCGCAGCTGTCGCCGCATGCATCGACGATCGGTACTGTTTTTGGCTGTAGTTCAAGTACAACAAGGCTCAAGCACTGTTTGGCTGATCCAGTATAGCGACGAAGATTTTCAAGGTGTCGTTACAAGGGTACCAACCAGACGTAAAAAAAAAAAAAAAAACTATCAAATTGCTCAATAACTTTCGCTCGAGTCGGTACGTAAGATTTATCGACCGGAAGTGGTAATTTAATTTTTATCAAAAATTTAATTTCCCATTTTATCGGCGGTCGCAAACGTGCGTAACAATAATTTCGGACCGCGGATAATCGAACCTCTGGTTGACGTGATTTCCGGTTAAATGGCTAATTAAGGGGAACAAGCCACGTTCACATTGGAGAACCGCGAATGCATTCGGCGACCTAAAAGAAGAAAACAGGTTATGCTCGTACGAAAATGTGAAACTTTGTAAAATCGTTAATGAGCGAAAAGGCTGATTTTGCTGTATTGATCAGTAGGTTAAGGGTCACCGGATCGATGACTATTAGGTATTCATTGATTGGATCCACTTTCATGTAAAGGGAGTTTTATAGCTATAGCACGTGGTACGTATACCCATCGGACTGTTCAAACACGAGATAATGAAACTGTCAGAACCATTCAGCCTTCCTTTACAGAGGAGGTTTCAATCGAATTTTATAGGAAATTAATAGGTCAGCTCCGATCACTCTATATGCCTAACTAAGCACGCCGGATGAGCCTGCGTGACGTTAATTGTCGAGTCAGTCGAGATATCCCTGATAACGAGCCGATCGTTATCCGAACATCAGGACGTTAATTGGTAGGATGGTGAGTGAACGAGGGGAAGCGATATTCAGGACGAAGAAAAAAAAATTTCAAAAAAAAAAATCATTCGTCAATAGCTACGAAACGAACTTTCTACGATAATTCTATAGGTTAGAAACTACGAAGGAATTTATAGAGAATCGGACGAATGACTTCCGGTTACGAAAATGAAGCTGTCACCTACGTGATTGTGAAATTTTTTTTTTTTTTCAGTATCGGATTGTGAAATTATTATTTTTTTTTTTCAGTATCGGAATTCGCCCAGGAACTTGGCGGCGCCATGGAAACGCACGCTGCGAACGTCCGGCGCCTCGTGGACGATTTTCGTGTACGTTCCGGCGAGTCACGTGGGGACTCCGGTGGGATGCGTCGTGCCTGGGAAAATCTTCTTCGTCAGGTCGAAGCCGACGCCTCGACTCATCTCGACCTGGCGGCTGTCCTCCAGCAGCAGCTCTCCAGACCCACCCTGGAGTCGAGCTTTCATCGTAAGATACAATCAAGGAAGGTCAGAGACTTCATGGTTTGATCATCTTTATTTATTACCATGGACCACCTCGTTTTCATCTCCATTTAATCTTACGTCATTGTAACTCGTTCCTCTTGGGTTTTACGTCTCTTTTAGTCAAGGATCGTTCAGCCGTAGAGTGGACGCTTGTATAACTACCCTTTGTATCAGGACTGAAGTTGATAATGGAGGGGATGAAATTGAGTGGAAGATTAAAATTTAATATCGTCAGGATATTACAGCCAAGGGTTCTTCCCGATCGTGAACTCGGAGACATTTATTCGATCGTTCGTTCAGTTACTCTTCGGGGTTGACGGGATCCAATTGGGGATACCTAAATGTCAATTAGGATTTTCGGAGTGAACCTCAGCCGCGTGGATCGAGTTAGAAAAAATTTCATTGATTCAATCAGAGCTTGTGAACCTGCCGTGACCCCAATTGGGATTCATGATCTTGCAAATGGGAACGACCTGGTCCGGCATTGGCGTAGGAATTGAGATGAAAGATTCTAAGAACTCTCGTACCATTAACGAAACCAGTACACAGTACCTTGAATGGACTTGGCTCCTTGGAAAAGTATTTCATGCTGATGTATAGCAAAGGAGAGAGGGATCCTTAGAATTCTAGAATGCTGTCCCAAGACTCTTGGCCGACTGGACTCTACGAAGTTCGTACATGAGAATGAGCACGGGAGTTTCCAACGAGAGGTTCACGAGTCGAAAAGTCGTTTTTACATGAAAAAGAAAAAAAAAAACTTACAATTGCTCCTTTCTTAACGTATTTTTTTTTTTTTGTCAAATTAGGTATTCTCGCATCGCGAGGCTTACGAGCAGGTGGTGAGCAAGACCGAGGAGAAGCTTCAGCGCGCCAGGATGGACTACAAGCGCGCGTACGCGGCGCTCCTGGCGGCCGAAAACGGAACTGATCAAGAGGCCCAGAAACGAGCGTACCTAGAGGCGCATAATAATTACATCCTACAACTGAGAGCGACCAACGCGATAGCCGAGCATTATCAGCTTCATTGCCTGCCAAATCTTCTCGGCGAGATGTCCGAGGTCTACGAGGAGCTGTGCACCCTGACCTGCAATTGCGTCGCCGGTATATCCGAGGCGGCCAGCGAGCGTTCTAGCGAGCAGGCAAGAAGATACCAGGCGGTGGCCAAGGAGGCTCAATCAGTCACGCCCTTGAATGATCTTCAATTATTGGCCAGGAACCTCCTGCCGACGGCACCGCCTCGCAAACCGCCCCGACGCTTATTCGTACCCCCATCGCCACCCGAGCAGACACCAATCGAGAAAATCAATCAGGTTCCTGCCCTCAGGGATGAATTGGTTCCCACGGGTACCAGTACTCTGCCCATGATGGAAGATCTACGCAGGGAGGCCGACAGTCTCACTCAGGAGATCAGCAGACTTCAGGATGCTCTTGACACCTTGATACGTATGCAACGGAAGTACGTAAACCTGAATAACTTCCATGGACGACGGCAATTGGGATCATGCAAATTTGTTTATTTTTCTTTATTTATTTTAGGAGCGCCGAGAGTAGCCTATTCACAAAAGCTGCTGAATTACAGGAAGATATATCCATGAAGCGCTTTGACCTTGGAGTAGCTCATCTTCACCTGGCTGCAGTGCAGGCCCAGGTACATGATCATATATAATGTGACACCGTAATAGGTGCTACACCTTATATGATATACTTAGAAGTTATGACCCCTTGGGAAACGTTGACCTCTGGAGGTAGGAGGAGGTAGAGATAGGAGCCTAGTATCCTGTGGTATGTCGGTCCTTGTATATAAATCATAGTGATCCTGGGATAATGTATTTTGCCAATGTATCTGGTGCTTCATGAAAGTTTTCCTTCACTCGGAAGAAGTTGGGAAAGTCGTTCGAGTCGCCGTGGCTGTAGACCAGAGGATAGTGGCGACATAGACGTAGAGAGACTCTGAGCACCTTCAGCAGATATAATCTACCAGAAAAACTACCCTTGTGGGACGGAACGCTCGAAGTGGTTGCTGGGTAGGAAGGAACTCAGGAAGTCAAGTTAAGATAAGAACGAAAGGAAACTGACACTTGGCAAAGAAATCAGTAGTAGTCTTCTCCAGCGCAGCATCCCTGTCATCTTGTGCAGAAGAAGCTGAGGTAGCGCCAGCTGGTTCTTCGTGGTATCGTTAGAGGAAAGGAAAAAAGAGACCAAGAGGAACGGTACGGCAGTGGAAGTCAAGACGGTGGGGTCAGGCAAAAGCGACGGTAACGCGAATAGACTGGGATTAAAATTAGAATAACGCTCTTCGATAGCGCCATTGTTTCTCTGTTTTGCTCTGCTGCTCAGAGCCAGACAAGGACAGTCCTATTGCACTTTGCCCGTACATTCTATGTACATGTACCTGCTGACGTATCGACTATAGGTTCACCAGCCCTGACTGTGATGTTGCATGACGCCAGCTACTGGCCTCATTTTACGACGTTAATTGCACGAGTGCGTCTCTAGACAAACGCACACTTTTCTCTCTCTCTCTCTCTGTTTATTTATCTCTTTCTCCACTTGCCAATTGGCCAAGAGTCGTTCGAATCCTCACGAATGACGAATCCTCACGGAAACGCACGAGCGTTTTACCTGCTTTTGTTTTTCTTCCATTCCCCGTGCTGACCTAACCTAAAATCTCGACACTTGGCAGTTGCCCCGCTGGAGTGTCCATTACTTCATCCCCCTGGATTAATCATTGACCCGATAGGCAGTGAACGTGCATAATTGGCCGGTCCAGAGGTTATGGGAAGCTGCGGGGGCTGACGGGGCCGCCGATCTATCGAATTTCCATGTGGCTGGTGGGGAGGTGCAAAGACGAAATAAATACGGCGCGCGTTCTCGGCGCATGCGCATTTACAACTGGGTCATCAAGAGCCGAACGTTCTCTGAAAATCCATCCCAGTAGTGTCTACCTAGGTCAGGAGAGGATTGTCGATATTCTCGACATGGGCTGGACTACTCTGCGTTGTCGTGTCGTTAGTAATGGAATCTAATTAATTCAATTTATTTATTCATATACGCGTGTCCGTTAAGTTCGAGATCGTCGCTACGTCTTTGTCTGGAGAGTCTTCATCCTTTTTTTTTTTTCACTTTCGGTGGATGATACTACTGATCCGATTGAACGGAGGATCCGCAGCATCCATCGAGGAGTCTCATTGTCTGGATTGTTCGTTGTCAGCGCGCAGGGATTCTCGAGGAGATTAATTATTCATCGTGTTACGTCACGAGATGCACGTGAATGCACTTTTTCTTTTTTCCTTCATGATTTACACTCTGTTTTTCGTTGATTAATTTTTTTTTTTTTTTTCACTTTTGATTTCCACTTAAATTTTACGTAGCTGACGTATATATCTTTTTTTTTTTTTTTATAACTTCTCTGTCACCTTACTTTACCGCTTTTACTTCCGATCCAATTATCTCCTGCTGTTCCGTCGCATTAGATTATGTTGGCTTCGCAGTAAATTCTGTTTATATCACACAGGTCAGTCATTCGGAGGAATCCAGGAATCTGACAGTTTCGTGAATTCCTTCATCATGCGATCACTAATTTCCTACGAGTATAATTTTTGTGTCGGTCGCTCGACGTTTTAGTCGGAATTAGAGATCCTGTAGTGTATCAGCCGTGTACGTATTACTGTAGTGATGTCGAAAATGAACGGAAGAAGAAAGACCAAAAGAAAAGGGACGTGGAGGCTTGGTTGTCTCAATGTAATAATTCAGTCTGAATCAATAAAAACTTGAAGGACCAGAATGAACCTAATCGCTGACAAGGACTGCATCTAATCGCATGTGAATATCTGAAATTTCCAGAAGGAGCTCTTCAGCGGCGGAGAGGCCGGTCAGCCGGATGGTGTGAGCAGTCGAAAGATGTCAAACGGCTCGACCGGAAGTACCAAACACAAATGGCTCAAAGCGTTCAAGAGTCTAAAGACAAGCTCACCGACTACACCGCCACCTGTCGACAAGTGAGTAACTCTGCTTACGTAAGAAGAATAAGAAGAAGAGGAACAAAAATGAAAGTGCAAACAAACATATTGGAAACGTCCTACGGAGACCGTCATTTCGAGCCACTTTGACTAGAAGAATTCAGACGTAAAAAGCTTTTTGATGTCGAATGCTCGACAAATTTTCATTAGTCAGAGTGCTTTTGCTTCCAGTCGTCCACAAGTATCGCGTATTGGAATATCTTTTGAAAGAAAAAGTCAGGAAAAAAAAAAGCGTCCATAGAAGAAGTAACGAGGCGAAGGAAAAAGAGCGAAACAAAAAGGAGAATTGGGCAAAGAGAAAGAAAAGTAAAGAGTAAAAAAAAAAAGGATAATTCAAAGCTCGAGCGACAAGGATAAAAGAAAATTTTTGAACGCTCCGCGCCCATTCTTCTTGGTATACTTTCTTACTAGCATAAGTATGGCTATAAACGAGAAGCGAGTAACGATCTTTGTTAAGCAGTCTACTGGATTAAGTATAAAATAACACTAGCCATTGTTTTTCAAATGTTCGACTAACGTAGAAGCAAGCAGACGATGTACCATGCCGTATCGACCGTCGTGGCGATGTCCAGGTACCTCAAACTAACCTAACCTAACCTCACAATAATCTATCTCCCAGACCAACTTGAAACGGCAATATTGGCTTCGCTTCGTTTCCTGCACATCCCCTAAACAGCAAGTACACACCTTATCTACTCGCCAGCCCTTATGCACGGCTTCCACAGCAGCCCAAGAACTTGCACTGCACTTTCACGCCGCTGCCGTCTCACCTCCTGATCCCCCCCCAAGACCCGACCCAACCTCACGTCACACCCTAACGAAGCTATGTGACATTTATAGGAAGAACTTGGAATCCGAGGGTGGACATTCCTGGCGCGAGTACACCTACCGCAAGATCACACCCTGCGACGCCTGCGGACAGGTACTACGTGGACACAGTCGTCAGGGCCTACGCTGCAGGGGCTGCAAGGCGAACGCTCACGCGGACTGCATCAACCTGGTGCAACCAGCTACCTGTCCCAGTCTAGGTGGAAAACGTGGAGGCGGTATACCTCTTCTTCGTAGGCAACGCACCACGGTGCAACCGCCGGAAGACACACCACAACCGGAACACAGTGAGTATTGCTTTGATTCTCAAAGCAAAAGCCAAGGCTGAGGAGTGAAACGAAATTTGAAAAACAAAAAACAAAAAAATGGAAATGAAGCACAAGGGTCGAAAGGGACAGATCATCTTTGTAAGTCCGGATTAAATGACTGGGTTAGATTGACTGAATTATCTGTCCCTGTCGACCGTTCTCTACTACCCTCCTAATCATCAACCTTGATTGATCAGACCCAATCAGGTCCAATACCCAATACTCACACTCACGTGCTGGTGCGATATTCTCTACACGTGAATACCTAACAATCTGTGTCATACCTTATCACGTAATTATCATTGTCATCACCGTCATCATCAACAATCATCACCAACGACACTACCGCTATCGCCACCATCATACGTTGTGCTTGCAATCTCAACCCCCCGTGGCAGACGTCGACGCCATATACCAGGTGCTGAAACAGGCTGGAGAGATCCGAGGAAACTCGACAAACTCACCACCTACGCCTCCCACAGCAGATCATCCTTCTTCCGGTGCAGCACCTTCGTCAACGAGGACCTCCTCCCAACCCTGTTCCTCGTCCACCTCTGGTAAGCCAACCCCTCGCTGGACTAACGTACTAAAATGGAAGAAGAACAAAGAAAAGAGAGTCTATTAATCACTGGGACATGACTCGCGTTAGCGCTTTTCATTATTATCAGTCTAATGATACTCGTTGATAACGATGCTGCTTCTCATTAAGAATGGACCCTTGCACCACCCCTTTGATCCAACCTGTACACGTGAAGAGGACCCGTAATGAACTTCTTGGTAATTCATGGAGACCCCCCCCGTGTGTCGTTGGTCCCAATCGTTCGATCACGAAACGATCTTATTGGCTTTGACTCTTTTTTTGGATCATCCTAAAACCTCCCTGGGTCGTCGCTTGATATTGGCGCTGACAAGGAGATCGACGATGACAGTTTTAACGATTGATTAAATCGTTTGGAGGATCTCGCGATGCGTCTTGGCCACGGGGCGCCTTTAGCATATTGACGTCAGAGCCTCGTGGACTGCCAGTAACGTCGTTGGAATTTTACTTGCACAATCTCAGTGCACGTGTCGGGACTGTCACATTGTACAAGGTGGTATTCTTAATCAGGGTATCCTTCACGGTGTCGGATACACTGCTCGCGAGCCAAGGAAAGATTGGAAAGAGAAGAAAATATTTTTGATTAATTTTCAAATGGACTTTTATCAAATTTTTTATCCGATTTTTATCTGATTGATTTTATTTTATTTATTTTTTTTTTTTCCAAGAACAATTTCATCTGCCAAAGACGCGGTTGACTTCTCATACACCCTGTGGATTGAGTTTCGAATGGCAGACACGTTTGGCAAAAGTGACGTCACTCGGCACGTCTAGCGGCTGAGAATCTAATAAAAATTCTTAAGGCTCGTGACCTTAGACCTTGGCACTTGGCAGTCGTCGACCTTCTCGCCATCTTGCCAAAATACCAGACTGTCATCTTGACTCTGTGTCTCTGTTTAGAAAAAAAAAATTCTCTCACTCTCTCTCTCTCTTACTCTATACTCCTGCCTTCGTGCTCTTTTTACTCTGTCTATCCGTCTATCCTTTTTCGTAGACGGACGCCATTTCTCCTTGACTCCCCTCCTGTGACCTTTGACCCAATTGCCAGCCTGGTCTGCGCTCATCTCACCTCTTGCCTCTCGCGGTGACTAACAAGCCAACAGATCAACGAGCAAGCAAGCAAACGGCTGCTGCCAACAGTCTAACCTAACCTAATCGCGAGCGCGAATCATCGCGTCTAATCGCTTTCTCTAACGTTCAGTGATACCAATTTGATATGGTAGAGCAAAATACGATTCGATTGGCTAGGACGTGGTAGCGGTGGATCTACCTCAGGTACCCGACCTTTTGGACAACCTCTGGTGCTGATGGCTCGAGAGCCTTCGTCGAGCATCTCGCCGCAGTCATCCTTAAGGCGAAAGCGAAGTGCCAACAAGAGACGATGATCGATCATTGAACTTTTTACGTTTATCCTGATCCTTGCGTGCTTCGTCGTCGATCCAAGCGAATGATCTGATGACGCGATACGATGCCCCGGGGGATCCTGGGACATGATCGATAGACATAAGTGACGGATCGATGATGATCATGATGAGCGGTCCAATTCTTGTCGAACGAACTGCTCAATCCTACCCAAGTGAAGCTTTCGGGAATTGGATGCTGAGGTCATCGGATGATCCAGATAACGTGGGGTTGAATCATTTGAAATTGCAGGACACTTTTTATGCATCTTTTGCCTACGTTGGTCACGTGGGTCGTGGCCGGGGGACGAAAATAATTTTTTGAAAAAAAAAAAACCGTTAAACTTCAATTTTGTCCCCGGATTGATCGTCGTGAGGGATTATTATTATTATGAGATTGACGACGAGTCGATCTCATCGTTTTATTTTTTTTTTGAACGAGAAACTTATTTCTCTTGATCTTACTTGTCTACTTGATGAAAAACTAGGCCTTTCTCTGTTTTCTTTACTTTCCTTTGTCGTTACGCGTATACAACTCTGCCGCGATGTGATATATTAGACACTGCCGATGTTTTTAGGTTATTTTCATCGATGCCAAGTGCGAACGATTGGTAACGCGATTAAGTCGTGCAATCGAGTCACGTAGTGTTTTGCGTTGGACGTAACGTATTATTTTGAAATTTATCCTCTCGTACGTAATTGGTCGATTCGCGATCGGCAAATGGGAGAGAATTTCCTTTGACTTTTCACCAATGTTTTTCTTCACTTTCTTCCATTGATTGCTACTTTTACTTGTAAATTGGGTACTTTCTTTTCTCTCTCTCTCTTATTCTTCCTCTTCCGTCCTGCCCCGCTGTACGTATCTACAGCGTATTGGGCGCGATCGAGATATCGGGACGAAACGATAAAAGTATGTACGTAGATGGCTCTGTCAGTACAAACATCGATAGTACGTCCTAAAGACAACTTCAGGACGTCATTTGGCCCGAAGACGTCTTGAAGTTATCTGTGAGACGGTTTCTCGACGTGTGTACAAGCAGCAAGCATCAAGATGGAAACTATTGAATTTAAAGGTAAAAACTGTTAACTCATTATTAAGCGATGTATATATTGTAAATAAAAGAAAGAACGTTATATTTTCTCGAATCCGAAAAACTTGAAAATTCATTCAAAGTCGCGAGTCGTGTCCCGTGTCATTTTTTCGCACTGTCTTCAATTCAAATTTCAAACGATTTTCTTCGAATCGATTTATATCGAATTTTACCAGAAGAAACAATGGCGGATGGTATGATCGACGCTGACATCGAGTAAATTGACTTTTCTCTCGAGATGAAATTCACTGTTACATTTATTTATGTAATAATAAAGTATCCCAGCTACGTTACCGTCTTCGTGTCGAATCCAACGATGTCAGCGTCGTTACGCCTCACGGGTTAGTCTAATTTAATAAGTGTCATGGGAAATGAAGCGCCGCACAGCCCACAGCGTAGACGCGAGAGGCTCAACTTGAGAATGAAAAGTCTCAGTCTGGATTCACCTGAGGGTTCGACCCACGTTCGTCATCGGCCTCGAGATTATTACGCGCCTGGACAAAGAGAGTCGACGCCGCCACGACACTCCGACAGCGGCGGCATTAATAGGTTATGTGAGTATTGAGAATCCGACCAGTTGACGTGCCAGAAACTGTATGAGCCTATGAGAAACTGTCTGACAGCTGTCGGATGGTCTGTTAAAAAAATGACACTTTCATTCTGTCAGATTTAATTTCTCAAGGCAATAGAGTCGGTTGGGTCCTGGAAGTAAATTTTGTATTTTTTAAAATAAGACTTACACGAGTGGCTTTCGTTATTTTAGCACCCTGCAGTCCTGGACAGGGTCACGTGGGTCACAAGCACGTACGAAGTGCCATAAGGATGTCCAGCATGGAGCTTCCTGATGAAAATGAGAAATCGTACTCCTCGGCGAGCACCTCCCCGTGTCCCTCGCCACATACCAACAGTCAGAATCATCTGAATCCACTACCGGCTGGAAAACGTGTGCTGCCACCTAACAATCTCTACGTAATTCTCTACAACTTCACAGCCCGACACAGGGACGAGTTGGACCTGAAGTGAGTAGCTGATGCGCGTAGCCCTGACCCCCTAGGTTCAGCATCAATGTCCTAATTAATCGTCGTACGATTCAGGGCGGGTTCCAAAGTGACAGTGATCGACAAATCGGATCCTGACTGGTGGAAAGGAAAGTGTCTAAGTGGTCGTGCTGGTTACTTTCCCAGTGCCTACGTAATGCGCGTCGAATCCGGACAGAAGACACTCCAAGTGACCCGCAATCTTCAGCTGTCTGATCAGACTACTCTTCTTCGAGATCAGGTATGTTCCCCTCGTCGACGCGAAAGGATCATTCAGATTCACGACTAATCAATTCCATCAGATCGTCATCCAGGTCGGCGAAGAGGTTGATGGCGTCGCGATGGTCCGTTGCGCCTCCAACGTGAACTCATCCGACCAATCAGACCGAAGCAAGGACGGCGAGGGTCGCTTCAAGGAAACTCTCTGCCCACTGAAGTACCTTCAGGAGGTGTGACAACAACCTCAACGTGAGAGCCTAAACTCAGGGTCGCATCAGCTCTACAGCAACTTCCGTAACAGGCTCTCGTCCAGTCGTCGCACCGTGGAAAAGTATTACGACTGTCTTCAATGCGGCGAACAGTGTCGCCACGTTGTGAACAACAATTGTCGCGTCACGGAGATCAACGCCAAGTATCTAATAGCCAGCAGCCACGATCCTCTCGCGCTGAAGACGCCTTTGCGCATCTCTGACTCCCGTTACGGCAACAACCGTGACATCAGCTACAGCGACAACCCAGGACGACGTGGTCTCAGGGATCTTCCTCAGACCCCGGCAAAGAAACGCTCCAGTCTGGCGCGACCCGTTCGCGTTCACGACTCGTTCTCTCACAATCAACCGAAATTAATGACTAACTATTCCCAGCAGCCTAACGAGTGTGCCTATAATCATTTCAACGGTACGGAAACGGCCTGGCCGATGCGACTTCGGCTCGAGGAGATGCTCGAGCTGACTTTACCTCAGAGGAAGAGGAACAAACACTCTTTCAAAGACACCGAAAGGTTACTGAAGGTATTCAGCATCAACAATGTGGACCAAGATAGATATAACGTTAAGCGCTGTTCTATCATGTAGAACGTTTGTTAGCAATATTCCTCTGTAGTCTATCGTATCTCTGTTCTTCGTCTTTGTCTGTTGTTGTTTTTATAGCGTTGAGCAATTTTTTATATCATAGAGATTTATCCTATGCGTTATGTATCTATAGAGTGCGGCTCAATCTTTATGTCCAGTATGGGAAAGCCCCGTGGTGCCGCATACGGTCGAATTTTGAACTCTGTCGCTGTACTTGTATTCTGCGACTTTACCTTCTAGTCATGGTTGTTTTTTTTTTTTATTATATCCTCTTATACAGTCATCGAGTGACTATTTTATTTTGATAAATGATCATTCTAAAGAGAGAGACTAGGAATTTTAATATGCACATCTAATGATTGCTGGAGCCGAACGCGGTACCGTCCCAGTCAAATGCAAGCTTTTACAAAACGAGTCATTTTATGTTACCTTCGATCTGCCAAGATGACGATCGATGACGATTGTATGCGAAAGTAGGGAAAGTATGCTCACTTAACGACAGGGGGACAGTAAAGTACAAAAATCGCTACGGTACTTTTGTGCGTGGTAAAAAAAAAAAATTTTGGAATAATGGACTTTCTCCGACTGCGAACAAAAATTTTGATCCGCATATACCTCGGTCTTTTATCCCTTCCGAATTTCCACGCGTTTACTCGACCACCAAAAATCGTTATTGTTCGACGAAGCACCCCCCACCCTGACGAGAGAAAGAGAAAGATATAAGTAAATTTAAATGAATAAAAACACAACACCCGTGCGATTCTTCCTTCGCGAGTCTTTCAGACGAGACCACCTTTCTTTTTTTTTTTTTTTGGACACCCAGTGCTACTCTCTTCCTTGTTACTTATTCGTCGACTTCCGCTATTCTGGTGACTCGTCGCATCCGTTTATTATGCGTAGAAAACGCGAAGTTGGAGGTTACTGCGGGTGCGTGAAAAAAAAGTGGTATAAATATCTTAAAAAATAAGAATCGAATGAATTATTGTAATGTTTATTATATATATACATATATATATATACATATATATATAACATAATACGAGTGCCCTTCCCTTGTTGAAAAGATATCGATGCGACCTATATTGATTCTAGCTATAAGCAATTCCAAGTACCACGCCCAGTATTTTCTAAGTATTAACAGCAAAAGGAAACCGACAACAACAAAAAAAAGTATGAAAAATCTATATAACTTATTGTTGCCCGACTGTTAGCAATGTTGTAACCATTTACACGAAATCCATGTGCGTGGGTATCAAAGACTTTAATTGTTTAGAATCACAGAATCGGGCTAACGAGAATTGGTCGGATACACCAGGAGCATAGACAACAAACAGAAAATGGGTTATCTGGTCGCGTTCTTGAGAAAAATTTTTGTTACCGATTTTTTTTTCCTTTTTCATTCGGTCTGTCGTTTGATTGGCGAAAAAATTTGTTTTTTCTAAATTTCAAACACGAACGCGAACTCTCTAAGACGCAGTGGTAACGCTTTAAAAAAAAAAGCAAAGAAGCGTCACCGTTAACTGTAACTATAAGCGCCGATTAAAAGTCTGTTGTCTTCTTGGACAAAAAAGCGAGATGGAAAATGAAAAAGCGAAAAAAATAATGGCCGAAGTGTCACGAGTGCCATACACTATCTATAGCATTTGATATAATCGTTCTAGTCCATTTACATTAAAAATCTTTGGTACACACCTGAGCAAATGTGTTTATTCGAATCATAGACTGCACGAAATATATTATCTAATATATTACAAGAGCGTCTTAATTATTTATTGACTTGTCCTTGTTTGCGCGTTACAATGAAACTTCTCAAATTTTAAGTATCTCAGTTTTTAATTTGACTCACTTCTCAATTGTTTATTTCCCCTCGAGCTCGGCTCTCCCGCTAAGCTGGGATTTCCACCAATCAGGACCGAGTGCGAGTTTGTCCACGCGCGCCTGTCTGTGCGCAATGAACGACGCATGCGCAGATACGAAATTGACGGAGGTTAGAGTTAGGGAAATCCCGAGTGGGGACTGAAGGGGAAATTAAGATTTGAGAGGTAACACGAGCCCGTTAGTTAAATGAAGAAAGATCCCACTGTGGTATTTTAATTCCTAATTATTTTGATCATCGATCACAGTGATGTCGATCGTTATCGATACTTGGTATAAAAGGTGTCTATAAAAATTACAAGGAGAATAATGAGGTACTTATGGAACACCTTATGAAAGATTATTCGTACTCTTAGCGATTAGAGTATAAATAACGTTCGATGACTAAAATAATACAGCCACTCGATGAGTCAATAATTCCTAACTGCCTCTGTAGCATCAATATAAATATTGACTGTTCGACAAGAGTCGGTAATCAGTTGAAGTAGAAAAAAAAAAAGGTATCGATACTTGGAATCTATTGAGGTGAGTCACTTGGGAATAAAGGTGGCTGATTGTGAGACGAAGAGAAAAGAAAAATGTATCGATTGGTAGCATATTTATTGATCACACTATTGATACGATATGGGTATTTTTTTCCATATAAAAGATTTTAAAAATTATAATTAATAACATGATTAAGCCAATATCATTAGGCATTAAACAGTCATTAAAGTGACATGACGAAATGCATATACATGTATATTATGTCTAAGGAATGATACAACAGATAGTAAAGAAGTTAAAAAAGAAGAATGACCGTCTGTCAGTTAACAGATAATTTACAACTTGTATTTGGCTGCTCTGACAATAGGGAATTTGTCACCAGTGCAAATTCCACGGAAATCGTCCAGGGAGATATCAACAATGGCGACACCACCGAGTCCCTTAGCTTTGGCGTAGGCAGCCTTGTTACCGGCTGTGTCAGGACTCTCATATCCAACCCAGATACCATCGGTGCCGGCGTCCGAATTGTAAGGTTCATAGGCGTAGCTACCATACTTTTTAGAAGGATCGTTCACGCGTCTCAAACGACCAACAGCACTTTCGGTCAACCTGGAGCAGACTTCGGCATAGGAGAGGAGACCCGGAATTCCAGTGTGCGGACCTTCCGGGCCAGGGCCTTCGGTAGTGATTGGGGGAACCCCGGATATTTGACTGTCACTCGTGAGCTTCCAGGTGCGCGCGAATGTTGGAATTCCTACGACGATTTTGCTGCCAGGAGTACCGCGTTCCAGCCAATACCTGACGTGGGAAGAATTTTCAAAAATTTGTTACGATATTCAAAATTGATTTTATATTTTTTTATCGTAAAATCAATCCTCTTTTTTTACCTGACTTGGTTGTTGATGTTGTCCTCCTGGACGCGACCGTAGCTCTCGTAGATGGGTGCAGGGTAATCGGCTTCCTTGGGATTGCGTTCAGGTGTCTTTTGATCGAAGCTCCAGAGATGTACAGCTTCGATATTGGGAGCCAGTAATCTCGCATCGTAGTAGACTGTTAACGAAAAGGTTTGTTTAAAATGATTTTTTGAAAAAAAAATTTATACTCAAATTTCAATACTGACTACTGGCGTTGACGTGGGGCAGAACAGCGACAGTGAGGTCCTTAAATTTAGGCCTAAGAACTGCTTTGAGGTCACGGACGAGGATGGTGAATCCGTCACGGTGCTCGTCCTCCTTCTCGTCCTTGAACTTTCCATAACCAAAGGTCTTCTTAATTCCGTGCCAGAGAGAACTGAAGGTACCACGATTCTTCTTTACTTTGACTGTTGGGAATTGCCAAGCCAGGTCGATTCCGTCGAATTCGTAATCGTTGAAAATCTTCTCCACGGAGTTGATGAACTTCCTTCTGTTCTCGGACGTCTCGGTCTGTCATGAAAGAATTGTATTCGATTTTTTTTTTCATTCGGATAATTTTTTTTTATTCTAGACAGTTATTCAAAATTCACTTACCACTTGAAGATACTTGTGAGTGGTCTCGTAGGGATCTGCATTACCACCAACGCTCAGGTATACCTTAAGATCAGGGAAGGATCTCTTCAACTGGGGAACCATCCTGTAGAAGGCATAACCAGCACCGGTATCCAAATTGGGATTCAACGGAACAACTTCGAGAGTATCGGCATTAATTCCAGCGAAGCCGTAAACCAGGTGCGTGCAGAGAGACAGGGCTGGACGAAGGTCATCCACTTGGAACTTTCCTGGGCCTTAAGGCAATGCAGATATAAATATTATTATTAATCGTCTCTTCGTGAATCAAGAGCATCGTATCGATATTGGATTTTTGACAAAAGTTTGTATTATTAAAATTTTTGTAAATTTAAACCACGTAGTGAATGGACGTAATGAATATTCAAACTGGTTATATTTGTCAAAGTAAACAAAGTGCATTGGCAAATTTACGAAAATTCGAAAAAGAGAAAGTTCGAGAATCGAAAATTCCAATAAAATTTCTCAATCTTGTTCCTCGAAGTGACCGTAAAACTAGTTATTAGGTTAAGGATAATCTCCGTTTACGTATTCGAGCTAAGATCAATAACTGTAAAAATAAATAATAAACACGTACCTGATCTTTCGAAGGATGTAGAATTCCAATAGCAAACTATTTTGTTGTGCTCGTGAACATCGACGGCGAACGTCGCGACGCATAGCGCCGCGAAAATCGCAGCAATCAGTAACTTCATCTTGTTTGGTCTAAATATTGAAAAGAATGAAAAAAAAAATTTTTTTCACTGCACAAAAAATTTCTTATAAAAATATATATCTTATTAAAAAAAAAACCCAATATAATATATTATTTATTCACTTTATACAGGGTGACAAAATATGTCTTAAGCTCGAATTAAATAAATTTGACTTACCTTGTCCGCAGAGAGTAGCAGACTGTTCGAATCGAGCCAATTGCCAGAGACTTTGATACTTCGCCTTGGTCTCCAGCTCCTGGAGTCATCAACAATCTCAGTAGCCATAGTGGGGGGGACTGACTTGACTTACGTCACAGAACGCACTACCACTCAAGTCTCCGTTTTCATTAGACCACACGAGGCAGTTCTGGACTTCACTGAACGATTCGTAGAAATACCGTTCGAAACAGTCAGCAAATCGTCAATATCCCGATAACCACTTTTATGCTTGTATTTGCTTTGGAGCATTGTGAAAGTCCTAGCCGAAGAGTCTCTTTTGACCTTTGACATTGGCAAATTAACGTAAGGTCCATAAAAGGAATTACTCGGAAATTATACAATTCCCATAGAGTACAAAAAAAATTTAGATAGGTTTTAGAAACATTGCTGAATCTTAACGAGCACACTGACACGTTTCTAAAGGACATCTTAATATTTTGTGACGTATGGTTGGCGAAGATGAAGGGGAGTCAAAAAAAATGGATATCCCCATTGAATTTCAGGAAACCGATGCAAATCGATAATTCATTGGTAACATCTGGAGATATCGATAAAGAGGTGTAGCCCTATTTATTTTCTAAAGAAAAACTGTTACTGTAACGCCTTCTAGAACTTTTATGCTGTTTTCCGAATATCTTCTGTGTCCATTAGCTGTGCGATAATAAGACGCCGATCATAACCTCTAAACTTGTATTTACCGGTACTGACGCTGAGGTAGCGAATTACGAAGATTTTGAGTCCGAAACGATTAATGATGGACTTGGTGTTTTCGTAAAACGTTCTCGAACTTTCCAGGCAGTATTTGACATCTGTACAAGTCTTGTAAATACGTTATAGATGAAAAAATGGAATATCAAATACGATAATATGCATTTCCCCGAATTCGAACATAACATCTGTTACGATTCAATGTCCCCGGACAGATGTTATCGTTGAGTAATTAAAATATATGATTACCATATCTTTACGTGTATATGTGATTAAATATCCTTTATACACTAAAAAAAAAAACTTAAAGCGATGAAAACTTCCTCACGCTCTCAGTAAAATTGTTTATCTTTAATAAATCCATAGACTTCACAACTAATATGAAAAACCGTTAAATATATTTAAAAACGTAAAACTATCCCGCCGGTCGACTAGATAACCTCTTGATCACAATACGTCAAATAAGTATTACGCCACAATTACTGAAAGACACACGATACTGCACGGACAGTATAATCGAAATTTATAGATCTATAAAAATAATGTATCGACTGAACTGTAACGATCACGGTCGCGGGAACGACGTCGGTCATAACCTAGAAAAAGTAAAACAAACCGCCAAGGTCAGCTTACAATTAGATTCTATCAAACACAGTATTCCGCACCGCACCACTGACTTTCATCGTTATTCGCAATAAATATATTGCGGAGACACAAGAAAAAATAAACCAAACAATTCAAGGATCCCTCGGTACTTTTCCTCGTTGCTTTAACAATACCCCATTAGGAATTCACTTTTCAGTGATTCTACTCATACGTGCCTTAACCTTAGCGCATGTGCAAATTGCTGAAGCAATATACTTGCTGATTCAAAGACACTTGAATAGACTCGCAACGAGGTATAATTTACTTCGTTTATCCGCGATGAGATCAGACTTGTTTTCAGCAGCCACAATTCGAATTATGTTATATTATAAATTATATTCAACCGTTGACACGATTTCACGACAGAAAACAAACTCCGGCTTGTCCTTCCGTTCGAAATGGATACTCGTGTACGTATGTGTATGTATAATTTGAATAAAAATACATTTTCTCGTTATTCTTATCTCAAGTACTCTTACGTGTAAAAATGGACCGAGAGCAAGGAAAGTGTATTGATGTAAATAAGTTTTATCTTTATTTAAATCCATGGAGTCGCTACGATGATCGCCGAACTAACAGACCAATGACTCTTTTCACTCTTTCGCATAACACAATAAATTACTGGACTTACGTATCCGCCGATGGTAAACGCACCTTGAATTTTCGTGTCGCTGGACACGGCTTTAGTTTTACCTTTTCGTCTTTTCTTGCCATTTTATGCCTATCCCTATCGGTAAGTAGGGCTGCCCGGTATAGACGGAGATTGAGAGAGCTTGTTTACACCGTTCAGGCGCATCCTCATGACTTCCACAGTATATTCAGAGAATGAAGTCTGTACGACGATAACCTACGAACGAAAGTTCACGAGATTTAGCGCAAATTAGAAGCTCAATGTTTACAGATTAATTGACTTATTACAACGAAATAGCGTCATGGCTTTATTTTCACTGTTTACATAATATTCCTCGATTTAATGGATTAATCAAAGAATTAAATATATTATAATAAAATTCAGACTTTCCTCTCGCTATCAAAATATCTTCCGAGAGTTCCTTGAAAAATTTCATTATTTTACACAACAAATCATACCAACTTGAGTTACGATCGGGTTTGTCGTTAACGCGTTACGTGCCGTTAATTTTGTTTTGTTACTTTTCTATCTTGCAGCGTCTACGACGCCCCACGTGACACGGAACGTGTTAAATAAAAAAAATATAGCTTGTCCTATTTATTACCAAAAGATATAATAATCGTTCAACCTTATCAACCGTTTGAATATTGTTTGCCTCAAGACGTTCGTATGTACATGAGTCCTCGTACTTATGTATATGAGCTCTGGATGTTCGCCTTGATGTAAATTGTTTCTTAGAAACGAATACATATATACATGTGATATATACGTGTCATCACACGTCGTTCGTTTCTCAAATCTGTTACGTAACATGCTCAAGTATGAATCACGCAGATGCAGAGCAAACGAAAGTACTGAAAGTTTCGAAGCATCGAAACTCTCGAGCGTATCGAAAATTGACTAACGGTACAAACATTAACTAATATTTAATCAGTCGAATAATATTGATTTTTTTTGTCTCCCGAATTAGTAAGCTGAGAGAGAAGGAAATTGGAGAAAAATTCGGAATCAATTTATCTACACGTTTTTTTTAACCGACGGCAGAGAAGATCCATTTTTGTTTTTCAGATTAGTTCAGGTTAACGGATAGGGCAGAGCGATTTTTAATTAGTTCAAATGATTTTATCACTGGAAAAGGTCATGTGCCACGAGAGATTAGAGAATATTTATTTAAGTGGTAACAGTTGGTAAAATATATCTTGGGACTAGTGAAGAGAGAGAGAGAGAGAGAGAGAGGAAAGAGAGAGAGAGAGAAAGAGGGAAGCAGACCGCCTGGTCTCTTCTTTACCATAGATTGACATTGGTAAACTAGATAGTTAAAGTGGAAAATAATGAATTTTCCGAAATTTAATATCATTTGTAGAATCACAATACTGACGTATTTCGGAAATCAGTCAATTTTCGTGCAAATAGAAAAACACTTGTGTTTATCCAGAAGCGCGTTGAGGAAAAGTAAAAAAAATTCACTGGAAAATTACCATAATTTCACTTGGTTAATTACAAAGGTTATAAGATAATACGAAAGTAATAGCATTGTCTTTGTCTTTATTTTAGTACGAAAAGAATGGTATATACAATCGCAATTATTATCTGCACGCATGTAATTATAATCTATATTTATATCAAAGTCTGGCTTTCTTTTTTGCTATTCTCATGACGAATTAAACTTTAATCGTTAATGAAGCCCAACCATAACATTCAAAAACGTTAAATTCCAATATATTGCCTGCACAGTAACAGGACACTTGACAAGATGCTGTTTCGGCTGGCAATATGTTGGGATATTTGGGGGACGTAGCCATTTTTTGGCTATTCGAGCCGAAAAAACATTTTTTTTAGATAAATAATTTATCTACCTGACAAAAATCTAAGCAAAAAAAGTTGCAATCACTTCCAGTACGTTGCTTATGCTAAAATTAGTCCGAACTTTAAAAATCACGATTTTAACGAAAGAAAACCAAAAATGAAGCCTACGACAATAAATCGTAAGTTACAAGTGCATTTAAGTCTTGTAAAACTTTACAAAAATTAAAGAACCTATCCACACGGCTTGGGACAATTTTATATCTAGAAAAATACAGTCTATTCATCGTGTTATCTCAAAGGATATAAACTATCTCTAATTGTCTGCTCATCATCAGCACCGAATAGGTACATTATCTCAAATTGCTGAATACAGGTCTGCGCAGTGATCTGAAGGTCTGTTTGTTGATAAAATAATGATTAGTAATTAAGAAAACAAAGGACTAGTACAATTAAAAATTATATTCGATCTTTCCATCGTTATTGCACCTCTAACTAATTAAATCCGTATCATTAAATTGGTCTCTGAATAAAAAAGGGCTATTTAATCAGTTGATGAAAGTGAAGCTTAAATGGATTATGCAAAAGTGCTTCATTCTGCTTCCGGCAAATCAGATCCTTTTATCCTGAATCATCCTCAAGTCCTGGACCACCCCGAACAATGTATTCGTAGTACCAGCAATCTGTTAGTGTCTAGACAGGCATCGCAGCAGCCAATAACAAAAAGTCCTGAAATGCGAAGAGGATGAAAATTTGCTCAGGTGCCTTACGGTAAATCCACCAGTAAATGAACAGCTTAAGAAATACTTCCAACTAAATGGACACCCTTTTTAAAATCACTAAATACAGATATGATTCTACTTCAATTTACTGGGACCTGGTCATTCACTGATGGAGTCACCCTTCGTTCAAAGTTCATACGAATCAGAGTACCTGAGCACAAGCTTACCTTGGTCAAAGAGACTGTCCTCATTTGTGCTTCCCAGCTTTCATGTTATCATTGTCGTAATCAGCCCGATCGTCTTCCTCTAAGATAACAATGACACACGGATAAAATAAAAAAAATTAGAATATAAATAATAAAAGATAATCTCAAGTACAGTACACACCCTCAGCTTCGTCTTCACCTTCCTCGATCCCAAGATCATTATTTTTCTGCTGTACATCTTTCTCATAATCACCACCGTCGTACTGATAAACAGCGGCATCACCTGCTTCTGGATTTCCGTCAGGTTCGAATCTGATAAAAAAAAATATTGATACAGTGATAAATAAATATATATTTATTTCAATTATCCGTCAATCATAATTACCCAGGTATCTTGTCAAGATGATTTGGCTCGTCTCCAACTTCCTGGACCCCGTGTTTCACCTTTGACCATGCCCAATTTTCTGGTCGCTCGACAATTGGCTCCCCTGGATTTTTTGGCAATGGTTCCAAATTTATGTCATTCTTAATATTCTCCTTGCTACCAGCCTCGGCTGGCTTTGCTTTTGAATGCTGATTCACTTCAGTATCCTCGTTTGGCTTCTTGTTGCTGCTGCTGATCTTGCTTGTTTTCTTTTCGTCGAGTCGATCCTCGTTCTCCAATTTGGGATCGTTTATCGTGAGTATAGGTGGTACGCCTTCTGGCAATCGATTTGATCTTACTAGCAGAGACTTGGTACCGGAAATGACTGCTGAATTGCTGGTGGCTCTTGTTGTGTTATCATATTTCCCAGGACCAGCAGATTTTTCCACAGTGCTGACTATAGTCTGTAAACATTTTATCAGAATCTTATAGTGTAAATTTTCATTGAGAAGTACTTATTTTTATTCCTCTTCTAGAATCAGCAATGTCAATACTTATTTTCTACTGTGAACTCTTTTAGTCACCACATCCGGTCTACTTTGCTCTCTCTACGCGTTAATAACAAATACTGCCATCAACCCATTCTCTTATTACGGATTTCAGTGCGACAGAATATTCCTCTAGCTTAAGTCAACGGAAAGACACTATAGTCAGACATTAATTATCAAAATGAAGTATACAGTATATCGAACGTCATATACTGCGGTAAGAAAAGAATTAACACAGAAAAAAAGAAACAATGGAAAGCATGCATCTTTATCAACGCAAATTCGCCACAGAGCTTTTTCGAGCGTGTAAAGTGAATTATTTGAGAAGAAAGAAAAATGCAAGATTCCAAGAGAATGGCGGTAACGAAGATAATCGGCTGTACAAATAACTTGTGAATTCTATGGATCAGAGAGAAAGAGAAAGAAAAAAAAAGAAAGAGGCTTCTTCAAATAATAATCCCCAAAGAGAATTTTCTCCTGTTTTTTTTTTTTTTTTGGAAAATTTCACCGGAGTAAAATTGAGCAAATTTTATACTCGAGATCCAAAAAAAAAAATTGTTTTTTCATCCTTTTTATCTCATTTTTACTCGTTAATCAGGTGCGAGGGTGCAAGTAAAAAATGCAAGCGTAAAAATAATAACAGTTTTATTAATTTTTTAAGCAACACAGAGAGTACAGGCACATTCAAGGCGACGTAAGGCCCTTAAATACGTATAGGTAGTCACATGTAGTCTAATAAAATAAACGCTCGCGACTTTACCACGTACGTCGACGTAAACGTTTATTTTTTGAATTTTTTTTCATTTTCGCTTTTTTTATCCACTTTTTTCCCCGCCTTTAACTATAGCAATCGTACCGTGAAATAACACCGTACGGGCTACATCGAGATTCGTGGCCTGGACGGATAATATTGCACGTCTCGTGCTCGCCATGTATACATAAATCATTGCTGGAGAACGTAGTAATTAGATTTAGTAAAGAATCTAAATGCATTTTCAAAATTTTATTTACAATTTTTTGTCCCGACCTTGTTAACTACAACCTTAATCCCCATTTTAGGTATTCCCCGTTACGTTTCAATTTCAATTCGCGCGACGTTATAAGAAAATTTACTGGCACGTGACGCAATATTGAATTTTCAGAATCCACGTAAACGAAAAAGTTAAGAATCCGCGTGAAACACGTGATTGCGTCTTACGAATTTGCAAAGTGGCAATAATAAATATGCAAATTTGCTACCGCGAAACGAGTCTCTACGTTATTATTTGACTAGGTTAAGTTAATTTTTATTGTAAAAATATCAAGTCAATTTTATCAATAAAAATTTTCTTTTCCAAGTCTTTTTTTTTGGGCTAATGCATAAGACGCTTCCACGGGTTTCAGTTGGTCATGATTAAAAAAAAAATAATAATTCAATTCCCTAAGTGTACTTGACTAAATGCAATGCTTTACTAATGATACTGATTTTGCACGCTAGAGAGCGCCGCCGTCTTTCGACAGTACCGGCTGATTTAAGATTCATTATTATCTTTATCGACTACACTGGTCCCAATATTCTATTTACAAAGAAGGAACCGTGCATTGGGACTGTTTCAAGATTAATTAATAATTTCGTACACGTTGTGACAGTGGTTTTACTTTGAAAGATCAAAAGGAAGAATTTTTGTCCACATTCATCTGTCCTACAACTAAATTTTGTGTTGACCACAGCTTGACTTGATATTTCGATGAAAGTTCAACTTGAAACAACAAAAACCGTCGTTTAATTTCCATGAAAATTGTATCCATCTTTCGACACAAGTAAACTTATACTTTCATTGAAATAACAAACATTATAAAATTGTTTCTTGTAATATACTAAGGACATGCAGCTCTACGCTTATTAGACAGAAAAGATCACAAAAGCATATAAACAATGATACTGTCCCAATGTGAGTTCAATTACATATGATACAGAATAAAAAAAAAAGGGAAAAACATAAATTATATAAATGCAAAGAATGTCCCTGCACCAAGAAATTTTTGAGTATCAATCAACAACGGGTTACTTTCATTAGCCCATAAATAAGAGACGTATACAAAAGTACTAGAAAGACAAATACAACAGAGAACTGACAAATATAATTGTACAGCGGACAAGAAGATAAATCCAGGTCCGTTATATAAAAATAAAAGAAAAGTAAAACCTATCAATAAGAGATTTGACTTCTGAGAGTTAAAATCCGACTTCGGTCGTCGGCTTTGTATCAAAAAGCAGAGAAACCAAAGTGACAAGATAATTCATAGAAATAAAAGTCATGTAATTATTGATTATTATTTTTTTAAATATTTTATCACAAGAGCATCTTCCCTCCTGGCTTATCGTTTCTGTTCTCTCCCTGAATCTCAAAGATTGTCAGCAAGATCTTAAAGTGCAAATGGAGGTATGAAATCATTTTGTCGATTGACAGCTTGCACCGAAGGCAAGGAGGAGGACTTGTTGTCGTTAGGATTTTGCAGTACGTTATTATTGTTATTAGAATTGGGAGGTGGCAGCACCTGTTTCGGCGATTCATCCTGATTAACTACTACGCCATCGACTTGCTTAACGACAGCTAGAAGATTGCTCTGTTTCCCATCAGGATTCTCATGGTGCTTGTCTTGAAAGTCATAAGGAAAAGGGAGAAAGTTTTGTTGGTCTCTGAGATCGTTTGGACCAACGGGTACGATATTGCCATTTTTATTCTGTGCGAATCTTACGTCGCTGATTTGTTCATTCGGATCCTCGTTTCTCTCAATCACGTTCGGATCGTCCTCGGCGATTGGCTGATGGTCGCGAGGCGCCTGAATTGGCGATGGATTTTCACCCCCGTTGCTTGGACGACTTACCTCTTGCCGACCAGCAGGTGGTTCATGATTTTGTTGTGCGTCCAATTCAGCTAGGTGATGTGACTCCCCATGAAGTGGCTCCATCTGCTGGGATGATTTTATACTCGATGCACTGGGCAAGACGCCGCTGGATTTACAGGATTTCTGAAAAGCAACACCATATTTTATAAGAATCGTCAAAAATTGACAACACTGAGAATAACTAGGTCAGAAATTTTAACCTCAAAATAGCAATTAACTATTTTGTTGGACTTAGTGTCAAACACGTTCATGAGTAAGACTTCGATAGTCATTTTGATTAAAGATAAGTTAATAAAATAATAATAAATACAATTAAATATACCTGAGCTTCTACGAGTTCACGTTTCAACTGGAATACCTCCTTCTTGAGATGCTCCATCTCGCTTTCCGAATTAGCAGTGCTCTTCTTTAGTTCACTATACTTTTCTTCCAACTGACTCTTCTCAGTCTCCAATTCCAAATGTTTATTCTTCAAGTGCTCCAGTGACTTCTCCTTATCCTCATGAGCATTACGAAGCTGACTTTTCAGATTCTTCACCGTACTTTCCAATTTGTTGATATCCTCCGAAGCTTGCTTCTGCCTATTACTACATTCTTCCTGAAGATCCTGTTTTTCAGTTTGTAACATCTTATAGGTCTGCTGAAGTGAATTGAAGCGTTGGGTGGCTTCGATGCTGTCCTTGTCCCTCAATGTTTTCTCCCTCGAAGCTCTATGCTGAAGTTCCTGTTTGATAGCTAGATTGGAGCTTTTCTCATCGGCCAGACTCTTCTCCAACTGAACTTTGTATTCGAAGATGACTGCGAAACAAAGTAAAATAAAATAAATAGAGTATATGACTAAAACATTGCTATTCTTACCAAAGGAATTTGGATGGTCTTATTTATTATTTTTTTTTTACACAGTTTTAAGAATACTAACCGTGAAGCTGAGTAGCCAGGGCCTCCTGCTGTTTGTTACACTGCATATTCAATTCGCGAAGTCTGGCCATCTCCGAGGTGGCAGCACGGTACAGGAACACCAGGAGTAGCAGAACTACACCGCCACCGCCGTAGACGGCCAGTCGGCCACCACGGCCACGGCCTAGCCGAGAGCCGTTCATCTCTGAAACAAAAAATGGCAAACACCAGTCAGCACGGAATTCTAGGTGCCCAAGGCCCTGTGAAGCTAAAGAAGGTCAAGAGGTCAAACTTTCGATGGGAAAGTAACTATGCTAACATAGCATAACAATCTGTGTACTCTGATGACCAGAGCTGTTACGGCTTGTAACTGAGTACAGCATTTTTAATTTAAATCACGTTTACCAGTAAAATAAAATATTTTTTTTTAAATTTCAATTTCTTTTATAAATTCAAATTAACATTGTTTACCAGTATGACGTTAAATTTTCAATATTTTTCAAGTCCCACGTGGAATCAAAAAATATTCTTTTGCATTTTGTACACTTTTCTTTTTAAACAATCGAATTGAATACCTCTAAGGGACATCATGATTACAATAGGCTTACACAGGTGAATGCTGGCTAAAATTTGAGAGGAATTGGCTACAGACGTCTATATATATATATATATAATATATCTAACATTCACACGGAACAAGGTCAGCAGGAAATTCATAATTATACTACGATGGCTATCGAGGATTACCAATTCAAAGTATTCACGGAGACAATGCACTATGACTTCGTGTACTCGAATTATGTAGAAACTTGCGCCTTACACTGAAACACCTTTACACATGACCGGAAGTCAAGTGCACTTGAGAAATGCATAGTTGCTCAAACCGCAGAATAAAGACAGCTTTCATTTTTGCCGGGCAAAGAGAACCTAGAAAATATCTTACCAACGAATTTTAATTACAAAATTTGTTTCCAATTTCTAAAAGTTAAAACAAAATAATTTTCAGAAAAAATAAATCAAGTATAACGAATCGCCAGGCTAGAAAATTTTTTAAATAGCCAGGATCCAAAAATGCAAAGTCCTCAGTTTAAAGATCAAATAAAAGAATTTAATTCAGTATGGCAGTCTTCACAGGGTGATTTATTTTGTGATTTCTGTCACGATAATTGAAAAATCTTACTTCAAGTGAAGTTCGATCGTAATTATATCAAAAATTATTTCCCTCAAAAAGATTCCATTCCTTTTAAAGAATTAAGGGGTTTTTTTCTTCTTTTTCCTTCTGCCCTGGTATATAATCTACAATTTTGAAACAGACACTCTGAAAACATAACGTGGTAGGAGAATAATGGGACCGAGGAAATTCATTTGACTCTGAACGTTCTGACATCTAGCGGACAAGATGGTAACTAAGTCGATATAATCTCGAGACGACGCACGAAATATAATAAAAGACGGTTATTGGTTCCTGAGAGATCGATCTGTTGATATAAACAAATGTCAATATCAAGACACATCGCATCGATACGATAAAAAGATATATTTTAATCGCACGAGACAAGTAATAAAATTTTTAACACGACAAAAAAGATCAGATATGGTCCCTTTTTATTGTCAAGATGTTCCACGAGGTACTGAAGAAATTAATTGAATAGCCACAGACTGATTACTAAGGCGTCACTTTGCTGGTTATGTCATATAGGAATTAGTAGCATAATAAAAGTCTGGAGAGCAGGTTTAGTTTTGAGGGGGGGGAAAAAAAAGAAGAAAAAAAAAACAGAAAAATATCCAGCCAACTCAAAACCGTCATATTTATACACAGAGTTAGTAGTCAACATTTAATGCGCCGACCATACATAGAAGAGCTAATTTAAATGGTAATCAGCAGACAGAAATATTTACAGTGAAGAACTAAGTAGACTTGGTATGATAATGACAGTAATAAAAGCCGTTAATCATTTGGTCGATACCATCTTATAAATTATGTAAGATCTAATCGAGCTTTAATAAATATTAAATAAATCTAGCACGATTTTCATTCCTAATACAGAAGTTAAAAGAATAACGAAAGCGTGACAACCACGACTTTGACGTCATCAACGGTCGTGCTACAGACACTCAACTGACTATGGGCGGGAATTTAAAAATTTTTAAATTAAAAAAAAAGTGTATCATTGCACTTATAAAAGAACTTTTCACTGCTTTTTGCAATTAGCATTTATAATAATACGACGAAGCAATACGATGTCCATATATATACACTGTATTATGTTGTAGACCGAGTCCAGTAAAAAAAAAATAACGACCTCTCTATCGGACTGGCTACTTCCGGTTTAGCGAATTTTATAAAGATTTCCGTAGAGCCTTGATATAATCGAATCCAGTAGCAATGACAGTGGGGGTCTTGCTTATAGCAGCTGGAGTTGAGTTCACTGACATTTCCGAGCACGCGCGTATCCTACCACATGAAATTGCTACGTGTGTATACACTGGTTATATTAACATCTGTTAATATATATACACGTGAAATTCCCATAAGCATGCGAGAGTGCATTTTCTTGCGTACAGGTGAAATTCACACGAGTACCTTAGACATTCTCTACTGCAGATAGAAAAAGAAAAACTGATAGGGTAAAATAATAATAGGATAAAAAGTAGAATAAAAAAAAACAGAATAGGAGAAAAGCAGAGTGATTTGAGAATAAAATTATTGAAATATGAAAAAAAAAAAATTGTTCTAGACATATGAATTAGACGTAACTACACAAAATTCATAGCACGCATCCAATCGTAAGCGATAACGTAACGTGTGCCTGAAGCTAGTACTTACATGGAGAAAGAACTGCCACGTATCTCCGGCATATTCCAGATAGAGATATAAAAAGTAAAAAAAAAACTGTCGACTCTTCTCAAATTTAAGAACGTGTCCCACCGTGTGGCAGTTGGCAGACGCTCCGGCACCGTTTAACCTCGCTGACCCGACGAAGAAGCGTCTACTAACATGCAAGAACTCTAATAAGCTAATTCAGCAACGAGTAAAGCAGCACTTTCACGAGACGATATTTCATTCTGTTTCACTCTTGCCGTGTACGTTCACTCTAAGCTTATACGTGGCTACAGGTTACAATGGCAATAACAGTACCGCTACTATCGAGGTTACACGTCTTACGTCTACAGTATAATAAATCATTGTCAATCTTTTGATAATAAACATATGCAGCGATTGCGAATACGTTATTCGATTGTCATGGAATCTTTAAACTGATGACAAATAGAGTGTCACGCATGTCAGTAAAGATTTAAAGCTTTACCTCGTGGAAGAAGAATATCTGTCCTCTCAGCTACTCATAGTCGATTTCTCTCCTCGTTCTCTTCCTTTGGGAATAACGAAGTAAATACACAGAATCACACCGCGTCGCGACGCCTTCCTTTATTTCCCAGGAACGTCGTCGTCGTCGTCGCGTTTGGTAACTCGGTAAAATATTTAACTTGAATCCGATGCTACGACGTGTCGAATCGTGTCAGCGGGACGCGCGAACGACAGGTTAGGAACGCTGGTACTCGGATTCGTGTTGTCTACGAGTCGGCGCGGTCGACGCATAACCCTGACGGCTAGAGGATCACGTATCACCCACCACTCCGAGGAGTACGGAGACGCTTTCGAACTATAAACTCCCTTTCCAACTATCCAGTGATCTACGTCGAGCGTCTTCCCACTTGCTGCAGGTACTAAACTAAATAGAAGCGGACAGCCAATCGGCGAAGCCGCCATTTCGCTTCGGCCAATCAGATACGAGCAGGGTGCCAACATTGTCGTAAAATCTCTACGACTCGCAGTGACTCTCATTCTCTGTATACTTATCCAGATAGTCGTGATCTTGGAAAATCTGGACGGAACATTGAATTATTTTTATTGGGATTCTGGATTGGTTGGGTTACTTTCTCTGCAGAAGGTGAACGGGCTCTTCTCTCTTTCTTAATGGAACGTAGTTGACTGTACTGATATATGCTGATCCTCGTGTAAGGGTTGTTAGTACATACCTATGATCATCAAAAATTTGTTTTTGTGCATATATTTACAGTAATGATGGTTTGTTTTTTCTTTCTTTTTCTTGATGAACTTCTACACGTTTTGTTACTGTTTACCTGGGAATGGTGTTTGTTCAACAAATTTTAGATGAATGAAAGCTTTGTTATTTCTCCTGGGGACTGAGGCGACTGAGAATGTAAATGAGCAATGAATATGGATAGATATAAATTTTGACCAAGCTATGATAAATGATTTTTTAATTGTACCTTATGAAATTACAGACTGCCGCTTTAAAGAAATAGTTTCAAAGGAGTTTGTTTTACTGTTTATCGGCACCGGGTCTTTGCTCGTCTGATCTTACCTAGTTTTGTGGTATTGCAAGCAGTAGGGAATTTTATCTTTTGCCAATGGTTTAAATAACACTTCGCCGCAGCTGCTATAGTTTCTGCTCCTTGAATCGGTGGATATCTGCATATTCATATGCACTTGGCTTTCCTGTGAGTCTCTGGAGGACGTTATAGTCCTCATAAATGTCCAAAACCACTAACCACCTTTTCAGATCATATAACCAAGACGTTCAAACACATTCGATGGAAAACAGTGATTCTCAACTCGTGTAAAAAGGGACCAAGTACTGATAAGGATATCTATCTTATCGATGGTCGTGATAATATCTTTGTTACAAGAATCTATAATAAATTAACATACAAGGTAAGGATGTAGCAAGCAATTTTACCTTGGTACGAGTTTAATTTAGTGTCCATGTTCTACTTTAGTCCAAAATTAAGTATAGGTCCTGCGCTTTAAACTGTAATTTCAATTTATTCATAAAGAGTAGGTAGTCTCGACGGTATGACCCTATTTTCTGTAATATGAACATTTAACCCCAAACCTGAATATTCAAATGAGCACGTGTACTCCCTTATGACACGTGTTAAGTAAACATTGTAAAATTAATCAAGAGTGGAAGAACATTAATCTCCTATGGTAATGGAGGCAATGAAAAAATTTCTTGAAATCCAGAAAACATTCATACATTCAATAATCCGTCATTACCGATGACTGACTGACGTCTAAATTCAAAGTAGCCTAAAACACTTTTTTAACCCCCAGAAAGCATTTGAAGGGTATCGACTTAAAGTCCTGATTCAATTGCAGAAGTGACCCTGTTCCCCAGTAAGTAAGCACATTGACACGAATTTCATATCTTCTCAAGAGAAACTTGAAGCAACCTCAAGTGACATCAGAGCGATCGATTTGAAGCGCTTAATGTTCAGGGTGTAGGCGTCGTCGAGTTGGCAGGAGTCATTGAAACCTTGAAAAGAAAAATTTGAATTTCACCAAAAATCCTAACGTCTGACAGTATTAGGACGAATCCCACATAGCACCAAAGTCCAGTAGAGTCTTAAATATCCATACGAGGTTCGAAACCTAGTCCTTCAAAGTTCTAGGGAATTTGAAACCTCGTCACGAGTAAGGTTGGCAGGCCTGCCCTCTCGCGGGGCACGGCTCCGCTTGCTTCGGGCGCTCAGTCAGGAAACTCGACTGCATCGTAGCACTACAGAAGCGAAATCACGAGCTGGCCATTACGGTACCGTCGATCCATTGAGCGGAGTAGTGTGAGCCACCAATCTGAACTTTCCGGGATCTCCAGTTGGCCAGATAAAATAAGAGAACAGTCAGTCAGTCCTGTATCGAAACCTAATACGAGACTCAGTGGAGGCGAAGTTACTTGCGTGCGCGGTCTCAGTCTTCCGCACTCCCGTATTTCCTTTCGTAGATACTGACTTTTTAGTGAATTTTCTGGACCTGGGCGACTCATGAGCCGGAGGATCGGTTCGGATTGATCTCTCCACATCGTTACTGTGTTAAATCCACGGGTCTTCGCCGTATATACTGTATCGCGTATGTCACCTGCGAAAGGTCCACTCGCGTATTTCCCAGCGTATAATCGGCCAAGGGAAAATCATTCTCGTTAAGGCCGCCTTGTTGTTGGCGACAATGTGTCCAGGATTTGGACCTTAACTTGCATTTCCGCCCCCCCCGGAAACGCCGTGGTGACAGTGATGAGTGGTTGGTTAGTGGTGCTAGTAGCCGTGGACGGACGACTACATGACTGTGACCGTGACTGTGCCGCGGAGGGCTGCTACGTGCTTTTACACCGTCGCGCTAAACATGCCGTGAGTACCAGCCTTATTGCTTTTTAATCTAAAACTTGTACATTTTATATCTTCTTGCGACATCGCAGAAGGTAACTATCGAGTGTATCACGTTTAAGACTATCCTTGCAGTGTCCATAATGGTTCTTGGGCTATTTACATATTCAAGATGTTTACCAATCGATTGATTGTTCGACGATCGGATGAAATTGGGTCGAAAAAATTCAAATTCGATAATTCATGGTTGAGAGTCCCTGGCTGCTCGTGTACTTCTCGACCGAGAGCCATGGAATGGTCCACTGGACGCGTGCGTTTTAAGTACCAAGATTTCTTCTTCGTCAGAATTTTCAACGCATTCGATGATTCCTCGTTAGGAAAATCCCGTTTGGATTTTATGCTCGCGTCTGCTGCTGGGTCATTATCATATGTAATCAGTGCTGTTACTGGCTAATTATTCTGCACAAGAGGACATTGTATGTATTATTAATCGTTCGAGGCTACGTATTGGAACTTGCTATGGTAATATTGAGAACCGTCGACGTGTCCAGCAGCGCAGTTCGGAGAGCGCATAGATTAAAGCTCGTTACGTTAGACGAAATTAGGTGTCTGCCTTTATTCTGTTCTACTGTGTTGCACGGAGATTGGAATTCAATGAAAATTGGCCATTGGAATGGAAAGACAAAACAGTAAAGGACATAATCTCTATGTTTGACATATGTTACGTGTACGTGCCAATTCACACGTATGCCTACGAAAATCCTACTGGAGACATTGTACGACTCTGTTATCTGACTGTAGAAGTGACGATCGCTGGAAATTTTATTATGAAAAATCATTAGAGCTGCCTGCCACTGGCAATTTCGTGGCAATTTTCACTCAAGTAGCAACACGTTTGCCGACCTTTTTATGGAATCCTGGAAAAATGGGGCCACTCTGATTTTTTTACTCGTTGAGAACCACTGCTTATTTCGGCATCTGCATTAGGACGTGGACGGGAATGAATTCTTCCTCCGCGACGATTACCTGCAAGGGATGATTTATTCTAAGTATACTTTAAGTGACTCGGTATCTCTGGAGATTCACGGAGACACGATAAAAACAGTCATTTCTTTCTCTTTGACCTTCGAAAGTGCGTATTTATATATCAAGGTTGAGAACCACTGCGATTCCATGGTAGGGAATTAAGAATCCGTTGTGGCATCGGGGATGTATTAGCCCCCGGATTATCTGAGTAGGTACAAACTGTGCCTACCCCTGGTTCTCTCTTGCTTCTCTTTAATCGGACAAACGACTGATCTCACCTTTTCTTTTTCTTGTTTAACGTCCACAGTATACGTTGATTTTTTTTATTATTTTTTACTTAACAAACAATATTCCGCGTGACGATTGCGTTGTTCAAAAAAAAAAAAAAAAAACTTTTAAAGAGAAAGTTTCGTTCCTCTTTAGAGAGCTACGAAGCGCAGGATACGTCTGAAATTATGTTTGTCTAAATGACAAAAATACTTTTTCTTTGTTTCTCGATCCAACCGCGTGTCGCGTCATTACTTTAATCAATCCCAGCGTTCAGAGAAATAAAGAAAAATGAGCAACCGCTAAACGCTATTCATTTTTTCTTCAAATTGATTTTTTCAAACCCTTCTTACTTTCCCTCCAATTCTTTCCTTCGCTCTATATAGATATTACAGCATGCAATAACCTCGCAGCTACTTATACTCGTTCATTAACTTAATTCGAATGAATGACGGCGTAGCGAAGCAAGGATCGATCGAATTTCACCAGGGCTGCAGCTCGTGAAGAAATACAGCTACCTATTACGGTCTCCGTTTATTTCCGTCTAAGCGTCGTTTCTGCTTCATGCTGTAAACTGCCTTGATGCCGTTAAGTATTTGTCCCGGCGAGTGTTATCGTTACTGTTCAACGTCCACCGTCCTTCAGAAATCCGACCCCCCCCCCCCGGAGCTCCCCCCTCCGAGCCCCTCCAATTTATTTTACCCTTGCCAGTTACCTAACCGCTACAGCCCTTAGTAGTCAGCCAGTAAAATTAGAGATAATAATACGGTAACGACGTATCCTCATGTAAGCGAATATTGCCTATGAAATTGATCTTATTTTTTTTTTTAACGATTATTAACGATCACTGATTAATTACATAATGAGCGAGTGTCTTCAGATTTAATTATTAGAATAAATGCATTTAGGGCGCGTTTCCATGAATATATAATTCGTAGGATGAACCTTAAGCGTTAATCGTGACATTTCAAAGGATACGATAGCCGCACTCTTCGCGATGAAATTCCACGGTGTATCGCGCCATGTAAGTGGGTCATAGTGCCCAGTGTAAAAGCTTAAGGCGCACCGCAATTTTGCGGCAGTACGAACGTCACGGCCGTATCGCCATCGTACATTAGCGACTGTTTAGCTATTACGCGTTGTACGGCAGATAAATCGTCTTTTGTGTCGCAAGGGGCCTTGTCGCGACTTGTTGTCGCTGGATGTGCATCGAGCTTAAAGATTCTTGGTTGTCTCTGTCCGTATCGTATGATACAGACAGTAAAGATTTATAACAGCCTCCGTCAATAAGTATACTAACGGCAGTTTTAATTTAGCGACCGTACCTTAAGTACCTATGTCAATATTTAAAACCAGGTAAGAATCCAAACGGTATTTTCATTTGGCAGAGAAAAATAAGCGACGGCACTGCCATTCTTATTCTGCTTGCTGGCGAGTACACAAAGTAATGCCCGGGATAAGAAGGAAGGGGGAAAAAAAAAACAAAGTAAAAGCTTTTACTTTTCCCCGTCTCACTTTATATACGGATACAGCCATCCTCTCATGTCCCGTTTCTATTTTCTATATCCATTCAGTCGCGCTAGATTTTACTTCGATCGGTTCTGACGAAGGCGGCAGCCAGGTATTAGTATCGCTGGAGTATTTTAAAGCGACCCGAAAAGGGAGCGTTCTCACGACGCGACGGATAGAACCGGACCACTCGGCTTGTAGCGAATCGACTTATCGCTTCTGAAACCTCGACACATAAATATCCATGAGAGCGACTTAAGTGTGACCATTGACCACGGTAGTATCACTTATGATTATTCACTTCTCTCTTTTATTTTCTCACCGTCTCTTTCTCTCTTTAAAAGTCGTTAGGTCTCAAGTCTGCCATTCGAGCAGCGTACGATATGAGAATTCGGCTTGAAGAAGAGGAACCTCCTCGAGTATTTCTATTCTTTGTGCTCTTGATAGTATTCGCTTCCCTTCTTTTGAGAATCTTTTTTTTTTGCCTCCCACTCTTTCTTTGTCGCTCGTTTGACCTTTCTCGGTGAATTACGCGTGCGCCTTTACCAACGGAAGATTCAGCTCGGATTCGTCGTCCACCTTTGGACATCGCCTTGTCTCATGACGCGTCGACGATCTCTGATCGATATTTTTATATTTTAACAAGGAGAGTCCTCAATCGTTATCTCGCTAAAAAACAAAAAAAAATCGTCCAGAGACTTGGACACGAATAAAGCACGTTGATTAATCTCCAACGCGAAGTCCTCTGCTAATGCATCAAAGCTATTAGGCGTCGTGCACGAAATTCACTAGCGCAAATGGCGGACCGTCATGGCAGCTCGGAATCGTACGTCAAAATCTCCCTCAGGAATACCTCGTTAGGACGGTATCGTATCCCGCATTGCTATCCTTGATTTCTATTTATAGTAAATCCTTATCGCGTAACGAAGGTGAAAAGCGTCTATTGATTTTTCATAGTCCTTCGACGGTCCTGCGTAATATTTGAATTCTCGAATCAAAAGGATCTTCGGCCAAACGGCAACTCGAACCAAAGAAACAAGATCGTTCCGACGGTTGCTGATTATAACGCCGAAGGAGGCTCTTCGGTTGCACAGCGGCACTTTGTTTCTCTAAGGAATAAAATAAAGAAGCAGACAAATTGATATACGTTCACGGAGTGTGCCGCCGCGGCAGCTACACTTTTATTGAGGTGCAACGCCCTGCCGCACCGTGGCGCCCCTCGTCTCTTTCATCCTCGGCACTGCCCCCTCCGCGGTCTCTCCCACCCAGCCCCCCCTTTGCCCCCCCCTTGCCCCCACCGCCCCATACCGACAATCCCAACCGCTCACGACTCTCTTTTTCGTCCCTCGCTCCTGGAACGTCGAATTTTCCTAAAGGAATTAACCTTGCTGGTTTTACTAGACGCGTCTGTAGTCGAGCGGCAAGACACGTGGACGTTACTGCTTTTCTCTTTAATAGAGAAGTTCACCTCCAGATGTCACTACTTCTGCCGGTTCCTTAACCCGTCGGTTGTAATTGTTTCGCGCGGGCGATTGAAACGAATAATTTTAACGTTTATTGTGAACGCCGAGACACTTGGTTCAGTCGGTTAGCATTGTGATGGATTTGTTTGTTTTATTACTTTGTTTTTTTTAGTCTTGTCTTTGTGTTCAGTTTATCGTGGGTTTGTGGATGGCTGGGGCAATCTTGAGTATGTGACCTTGAGACGATTGATTCGAGGTCGAACGAATGCTGTGTCTTTTGCTATTATATGATCAAATTTAACTGTCAAGTCGTAACGGTCAAACTGGTATTAAATTTGCGGCAAATCGAACGTTTTCATTTATTTGGGTCTTTCCTCCTTGATTTTACCGAAATTCGTACTTTGGGCTATGAACTATGTCGTTTACTTAAATTTCAAATTTATTTACGGATTCCGAACGCTACTTTCGTTCGCGTTCAAATGGAAACGCTCTTTGGACTGTTTTCGCTTTGGGAATTCAACACGCACGAAAATCAATGCGCTGAATTTGCACAAAGGACACTCATGCCACTTACGTAACGCGTTGAGGTATGCCAATACACGCAAACGCCAAAATAGTAACAGCTGGAGAATCGCGTACATTTGTTATCCCCCAAGTAAGTTCGCAAATAAAATACTCTTGATAGTGACTTTTGACAGATAAAAAAAAATTGCATTTTTCCCAAGTTTTTTTTAATTCGCAAAACCCACATGAATTCATAGTGAAACATTATCGCCCCAATTCACCGTATTGATCCCAAGGGATCCGATCTCGCCGAGAGTTTCTATCTCCGTCGAGGAATAAAGAACAAAAGGAGTATAAGAAAAAGCAGACGTGAAATGCATCTTGGGAAACGCAAAGGCACCAGTTTTGAGTCTCGGCCAATATTCCGACATGGGAACCGGACGGCTTCGTAACGATTTAACACTTCTTGTATAATTTCAATCCTGCCAGTTGCCCTCGTTAGCGTCAGTCTCGTTACCGAGACTTGCGTTACCTAAAGCGGCATTCACAACCAATCGCGAATATTCATCGCGCGTCAAAGGAGCTCTCATCGAATTATCTTCCGTGTATATGAAAAACAAACCTATTTACGAGTTCATGAAATGCGTTATTATCCTTCAGCAAGGTAATTTTATTATAAATAAGGTTAAGATCTGCTTCCACGTGCATTAATGATACTGTGGGTGACCCTTTAGTCCTCCACAATATATATTCGATATGGTCGCTCTTAAGCTATCGATAACCGAGACTTTTCGGAAAATCATGGAAATTCATGAAATTATTTCAAAAACTTTTTTTTTTTTTTTTCGGTTGGTCCTATCATGTATTTCAAGGTTGCCATTTTTTCGGAGGAACCCGGGGATTCACTTTAATCGAAAATAATCTTGACGAGGGCTGTCTCGTTGAACTAGGTGGTACTTTTTTTTTTATCTTTCTCCCTCTGTCGGCCGTTATCTCCAGCACGCAGGTTTTACGCGACACCCTGTATATGCCGGCCGATGCCGCAGGGGCTTTTATTCGTCGGATTGTCAGAGGGGGTGGGTTCGTCGATGCTTATGGTGGTGACACTGGTGGTGACGGTAGTGCCAGTGTTGGCAGCAATGATGCTGATATTGGTGGCTGCAAGGGCGAAAGAGAGGGGGGATGGATAGAAAGGGATAAAAGAGGACAAGCAGAGTTTTCAGGGCAGCGTCAGAAAAGTACGTCCAGGCGGAGTGAAAAGACGAGGGCGAAAGAGCGGGAAAGACTCGAATTTCAAAATTGACATACGCTATTAAACCTAAAAAATCAACGTCGCCCGTGATCCTGATTGCCCTGACCGCTTATCGTATTTTTGTACGACCGCGCATCGTACACAAAAACAAGTAAAACGTCAAGTGATAATTTATTGATAAGAACAATATCAATAAAAAAAAATCAATTTCTCAATGCACAATGGTGCTTGAAATAATCAAAAAATCTCAAATCATTTGAATTCTCAGTGATACGGGATAATCGGAATGCCGTCTTTACGAACGGAAGGTGAAAGCATGAAAAACCCTAGAAATTATTTTTAGTAACTGTAATAAAGGTCAGTGCACACCAACTGTATGATTGCTACGATTTCATTCAATGCTGCCAATGACACCAGGTATTATTTCCCATGCAGTGGCACTCGTGGAAAAATCCTGTTGTGCTTGAATTTTTTTTTTTTTTCATTTGAAAAACATAATAAGGGTAGTTTTTATAGCCGGACCTTTTTGATGGACATTACGATTTTATTTTTTAAATTCAAGTCACGTTAATCTTGACATCCTGCCCTCTTGACCTTGGCAAGCTTGATGGCGCACGAAGGTTAGGAGGGGGGAGGGGGAGGGGGGATAATTTGGTATTTCATATCGACTTATTCTTCCCTCACAGGGGAAAAAGCACAGCTGTAGCTTGCAAGGAGGGCGCTTACGTAAGAATCCCCCCCCCATTCCTCTTGATCTTTCGTCGGTTATTATCCGCTATTGAATTTCGTTATCGTAAACGAATTTTTTGTAAACTCTCTTACCTTATCTCATATCTTCGTTTAGTTTACGTCGATGCCAGGGAAAAAAAAAAAAATTTCATATCCGCCTTGATGACTTCAGTCGTTCGATGCGAGTGATCGATTAAATTTTTAACGATAATTTGTACAAAATTTAACTCGTCATCAATCTCTGTGCGATCGTAACGAGATACTTGGTCATCGATGTAATTCTTTATACACTAATTAATTAAATTAATTTAATCAAGCACCGACTGTATAATTGCTTTCGAAATTGCAATAATCATATTAAATGTATTACATTTGAAATTCAATAAACTCACTCGTCCGATTACTATTCCATGACTCGGGAAGATACAGTAGCGTGCAAAAGTATTTGGGCGGATTAACGTGTATGTGAAATGGGCCCTTGGCCATGTACATATAATAGATACTTTAACACGGGAGTGTAATTGGCAATAAAATATATATATATAGAAAGGTCTTCTGGTTAATTTTGAAATATACTGTAAATTATATGTTCGAGGTAAAGTAACCTTGTCTCGATAAAAAATACTCCTGTCTCTGTGCTCGTGCGCGAAGGCATGACGCGGATTTCTGAAATCTGGTGTAAGATATGCTAATTCGCATAATCGAGAATGCCTTAATGAAGAAGTTAGCTAAGAGAATTCAACGTAATCAAATACCAAAGGACTTGATATGACGTTAATTATAATTGCTTGATTGATTTAAAAAAAAATATATTTTTTTTTTTTTCTTATTTACTATTTATCACTGCGGTATCCCTTTTCACTTTAAAGTACCTCGAATTCGAGGAAAAGTACATTGGATGTACGTTGCAATTTTTTTGTTGGCTGCATTTTTTTTTTTTTTTTTTAGAAAAAAAAATATCTAGGACTTTGCTTCCTGGTACGAAGTGGACGTTACAGTGCTGGTTGGGGATTCATCGATTTTTGGTAAAGTAGGTCTCTTAGGTTGGTATCTTGCGTTATCGCACGGCACCTTGGTACTGCCTCGTTATCATTATCGGAGTACCTTAGGAAGGTAGGTAACTTTAGTACTTTTCGCCAAGACGAAGAAGAGAGTATCCGTCGTTCTTGACAATCTCGTATCTCCTTCCTGCGGAAACGTAGACATCGATTTTGTCCCGAAGCGAAGGAACGGGGAAGCCCCGACAGTCGCCTTTGGGCGACGTCAACGGTCGTTTGAAAATTTTCGTTTATTCACTGCAAAACTAAATACTCCGGACGATACGTGAAAAATAACCTACAAAAAAAAAATGGGCTAATTTACAAGGTTGATTATCGTATTTGAAAAAAAAAAAGTTAAATCAAAATTACAACGGACAACCACTGATAATCCTCCATTGCCCATGTAACTTTATACATTCCTTAAGTCTCGTCCACAAGCACGGAATTTTTCTCGTTATCATCGACCTTCGTTGATTTCGCAATTTTTCCAGGTGGCGCCACAGGCGATACGCGCGGTGAATAATTTACATCAGCCGATGTGCTGGAATGATTTTTTAACTATAAAATTCCCTAGACTAGGATCCGTTGTTGTCTTATTAAAAATCCCTATAACCTTTATATCTTCCATATGGGGTAAAAAATTGCAGCAGTTTTCATGAGAAAATACCCGTGAACACTTCCTTGTCGATGTTCAACTCCGCCGTCTTGGAACTGAAGAAAAATCGAAAATGGACTTTTACAGCATTCCCTGTCCAATGGTGGAGTCGGTGGATAACAGTACCGCGATAGAAGTTTCGCCACGAATCGTTTCACACACCCACCAGTCAGGAGGAGAAGCGTCACGAATACCCTATAGTACGTATCACGTAGTACGTAACACGTAGCAGCCGGATCGCCCGAAGCCCCGAGGCCTGTTTCTGCCTGCTTCGGCGAGCCTTCTACGTCCGAGCAGTGGTTCTCATTTGAATTTGCCTGCCGGAGTTTTGACGTGAACGAGAGTGGAAAAGATAGCGAGAGAGAGAGGGAGACAGTCTGAGAAACAGTGAGATAATAAAAGATGGCGATAGGTGCACCGTAACGTAACGGCAGTGATGCGTCGCTCAGTGTTTCTCATTCGAAACCTTGTAAAAACAAACATGGCGTAGAGGCTAAATGAAAAATTCGAAAAAGAACGTCACGCGGCTACGTTAACCGTCTCCTGCGTATTTCAGTGCCAGATTCTGCGCCTGCAAAAGTGTGGTTAGGTTCTGCGTCGATACCCGTGGTACGCGACGAAAATACAGTGCGTGCAAGATAACGGCATTTGGACAAAAACGATTCGTACATTGCGCCAGGGATTCTCAACCTCGATGAAAATTACGTTCGAAACGTAAATATAGATATTGGGTGTTGTGTGTATATAAACCGTGCTAGAAAATCAGTCCGATATTCTATCCCCTTGGCAGCTTTGGGGAGCGAATCGAAACATTTGGTGTTGTGCCAACGACGACGTTCCCTGTGACATTTTTTTTTTCCTCGACCTTCTGCAGAAGGCCTGTCCCAAGGGAATATTTTTTTTTTGAAGAATAAAATTGGGACCCTCGCAGTGTCTTGTGTATCTAACTAATGGCATGGTAGTCCATTTTGATTTTGAATCTCCCACCGTTTCTGTCCGTTCTGTAAACTGTTTTATATTTCTGTTGTCCTTCGGTCGCATCCTGACAATGGGAAATATACGGTATCCATTTTTATGTCAGCTGATTATTTTCCAGCGCGCATGCGCAGCACGTCACAGAGGTTTGATTTCGCTTGAGTTTCTTCGTGCCTTCACGAATCTCACTCACGAAGGCCCTTTCCTTCTGTGCTTTTCTTTTCGCAGAGGTGTGCGGCACGTGCGCCCCAGTTAAATGGTGGCTCCGTGGGGTGCTAGGAAAGCATGAGGGAACGTACGCCCTCTGCGGACGACACCCCGACGAGGGCCCCACCGGCACCACCCAGAGGTGAGTCATTTCCTCCCTCTTAGAATCGTCGTCCAAAATTTCTTTAATTTTTCTCTCTTTCGTTTGCTACCCTCGTATCTGTTCTTGACTACCGATTTTTTAGGGGTCAAGAATCCCTGTGGTCATCTCGATTGACGGTAAATCGAAAAAGTGAATTTTTTTTTATTCTTCCTAGGGGCAGCTTTGTCCATTTTTTTTTCGCCTAATCTTTTTTTTTCCCCCCACCTCACATGGTCAAGAGAAATAATCTCTGTCAACCCGATCAATCTTTTATTGAGATATTCAAGAGAGGTTGATCGAGATTATCCACCTTGAACTTGCACCTGGTCCTATTTGCCGGTCGTTTCTGATGATCGATTGGGTCGCGACCCTCCTGAAATTTTGGTCCAGGCCTACACTGCTGGTCATAAATATATATATATATATATGTTTCTTTTAATTCAATTAATTCCCATACGCAGCTTCATTTGGTCCGAATTTTTTTTTTTTCACATCCGAACCAAAAAATGTATCAATTAATTTTTGATCCCGTTTTGAATTACTATTCTAGAACATTATGACTGTCGCGCATGTATATACAGGCTCGTTCACACCTACGAGCACGTGTCGATCGTATACACACAACTGCTCTGTTACGCAACTTTGTCATCCACAGTACCAACTTGTTGGGTCTTAACGCGAGTTACAGGATGTTTCGAAAGTTGTCACACCAGTTGATCATTATCGTACACGATAAGCGGAAGTCCACAACTTTTTTTTTCTGTTACTCATTTTTCCAGATTTTCACAGTACATCTTTTGTTCGGCTTACGAAATCGTTTTTTTTTTGTATAATAATAATATACAAGGAATTCGTACACATCGCTATTTGTTTTTGTGTGAAATTTTTTTTTATTCATGTTTTATATGAAATTACAAAATTTCATACTTTTTTGACAGTCGAAGGATCGTTTAAATATGTATTTCAAGAAGGTTCGCGCATGCGCACGTAATCCTGACTGAATCTAACCGTTGGTTCCTGAAACTTCGTGAAAGCACACGGAACGTGTCGAAATGTTGTCGATACGTGACGAAACGTGGTAAAGTTCGCCACCCAAATGACCGACTGAACGTTTCGTTCTGTTCGCTGCTATTTACTCCCGTTACCGACCCAGGAATCATTCGAATAATCGTATCCGATGAAATTAAATTATCCGCTCTATTTACGCGTGGATCGAATTGCGGTCGACCACGTTTCGCCTAGTGTGAACCAGGCTTTCAGCATGAAAAATATACGTACGGAAGCGCATAGTAACAGGGTTGCAAATCTCTAGGGGAATTTCGAAATTTTTACAGAATCAAGTCCGACAGACGTACCAACGAAAGCAAACATGACGCTACGAAGTCTAATAAACGTGGGGAAAAAAAATTTTATTTAATAATTAAATCCTAACGTGAAATTCGATTTTTCCCTAGTTTGAACATTTTCTCAATAAATTTAACCAGTTTTTACTTCCGTACAAAAATCCCTACGTTCTTCCTCGCGATTCTACCCAGAAGCCTCCTGATTCTCAAAGTTTCAAAATGGCCGCCACCACTCCACGTGTACATATTTACCCAGCAGCCAACATCACCAATCCAGAGTCCTTAAGATTTGTCCGGCTTCGTCTCGTATCGATGTATCCTTGAGTAAATCGATCTTTGACAATGGAGTATTTGATATTATCGATCGATTACGTAACGTATAATAATCTTTACGATTTTACATGACGCCCTTCGATTAATCACGTAACAATTTCTTCGGATTTCAGGTTTCCGATTTTAGGCTATCTATCACATTTTTCACACTTTCCTTTGTTATCGATTGCAATTACTTTCGGCTCTCGCCGATACGACATTTTGATGGCTTCTTTTTTTTTTATATATATTTTCTTATTTATCTCCTTCCTCGTAATTTTCGATGAAATTTTTGTCTATTAGATTTCTGGTACTGTGTCATACTTTTTTTTCGATTATTTACGGTTTACTAAATTTTGCTTTTTTAGAAATTTTATCTTTCTACTCTCTCGCGATCACTTCTTATCAGTGGGTAGTTATCTCGTAGTAAAGTGACACCGTAACGCTAGTCGTGACATTTTCACAGCACCCGGAACTACATAGATTAGAATTTCGTCATGGATTAAAATATTTGATTCAGGTAATGACCGACAGATGGCAAAGTGTCGATAAAGAATTTTCATACTGCGATATTAATATATAGATATAGTTATCATTATTATTTCGTGACAAAGATCTTTCAGGTTATGTGATACCGGAATGAGAATGAAAATGATACCGCGGAAGTCAGTGAAAATCCAATGTCAAGTTCATCATCCGGAAAAGTGTGGTTATGTTTTGTTTCGTTCATACCAACATATA
>JARQSV010000643.1:148365-176711 GCA_030142285.1 Calameuta idolon
AACGCCGCATCGATTCGTATTCGTATAATTTTTTTCCACTTTTACGTAAACCGATTAAATTAGCCGCCAAAGTGAAACAACGATCCGATTAAAGGATCGATGCCTTCACGAAGAGTGTATTGTTAGACGCCGATGGCAATGACGTCGGTCTCTAGTGGCACTTCCGGTCCACGTGGCGACCCCTCAGCCCTTTCGACGAGGGAAAATTACCCAGTGATATTATAAAAAAAAAAAAAATCAAATTAAATATACCGGGTTATTCAGTAGAAATGCATCACGTGAAGTTGGCGCGCCCGTTTGAGTTTTATCGTAAAACCATGTTCAGGTGGTTCCTTCGAGCTGAATAGCCTGTGGTATATTGCCAATACATAATTCAATGACCAAGATTTGTTTCTCTTTACAGCTCGATAAGCTATGCTAATATTTTTAATTTTATCAAAATTGATTTTCAACCCTCGATAAATTTTATCGACCTTCGAAGAATCCGGTATAGCACGCGGTAGTCCAAAAACGTCGTCTATTTTCTACCGTGAAATTTCATCGGTTATACATTAATATGATTTCGTATTCAGATGAAAATGACATTCCTTCTAGAATTTTGCGTAAAAATGTCAGAGGTCACCTATAGTCGCATATGCACAGAAGCACCATCCGATCCTGGGAAAAAATATGGCCAGTAAAAGTTCAGAGTATTACGTCGATATCTCAAAGTCCAGGCAGTAGACCTTCAAGATATCTCGAAAGTCCTTCGAAAGGACTATCCTTAAATTTTCCTACCTATAAGGATGCAAGACCCTAGAAAAATACTAAACCCAGCTGAAATATAATCCTGTTGAAATTCATCGAAGCGAAAATATTTTTTTTTTTATTTTACATCCAACCCTGTACGATACGATATCATAATATATAGCGATCTTATATATATATATATACACACACATACATTTACTATATCTATACATATTATGCCCAAGAAGGCAAAAGCGATAATGCGAATTAGCAGAGCGTTCATGAAAACAAGACTGTTATTGACATCCAAAGGATAATTTGGACCTTTACCCCTGACTTGGTTCACGGAGTCCTGACGTAACAGGCCTGAAAGGACTTTGAATTGGTAAAGATAAGAGATAGAAAATCATCTAAAAATCAGAGCAAACGTAACGGAGTAAAAGAGCTAAAGTCACGCCCGATAAGAAAAAGTCCGTTTGATGCGCGCCCAGATGAACGCAGCCGATACATTAAGTGACGTTATTCGATTTGTTTTCGAGAATCGTATGAAGGCAGCGCCATCTGTTTTTTGGTTTCAGAGGCACCTCCGGTAGACGTGGCCGGAAGCCAGACGTCGACGGGCGCATCCGTCAGACCGTTCTTGCAGAGCAGAATGGTAGCCTCGAGTCACAGTCTTGAAGAGCTTGGGGTGACTCACCCTGCCAGCGCGAGCAGCGAGCGACAGCAGCAGGACAAACACGGGCAGCAGCACAGCATTGCTTATAAGTCTGGGCAAACGGCCCAGGACAAGAGAAGCAGGTTGAGCAACGTGATCAATAACCTGAGGAAGAAGGTGCCGGAGAGCAGGACGTCGGACACGAGGTCGGAGGAGGACGATAGGAATAGCGTCGAGAGGAACCTGGAGACACTTGAGAAATACGTGATGACTGTCCTAAATGGAGTCATCAAGGACGAGGAGGAGAATCGGATCGAGGGTCACGACAGGACAAAGGAGCCACTCGAGAAAGGATCGTCCCAGGACGATTCCAGGGACGTCCTTAAGGATGACCCCAAGACTGATATGACCTTCGAACCTTCCGAGCCATGCGAGAGTCAGATGGAAGCTGCCGTACCGATGGTCCAGGATGACCAGGATGATAAGAAAATTGAAAAGGACGATCCAGACGACCTGGTCGTCCGTGAGGATTCAAAGGATTCACGGGAAGTGATGGAACTGCTGGCACAAGCTAGCTTGAGCAAAGATGAGGTCGTGGACCATGTTGAGAAGGTCGTTTCCGGTACCAAGAGCACTGCCAGCGACGAGGAGGCTTCCAGCTCCATGGGGAATCTTGAGGATACGGGTCCCATTGAAATTACCAATGATCATTCGAAGGAGGACCCCGACCCTGGGGGTCTGGAGCTCAGAACCATCTGCAGAGATCTGCTGAACGATCTTCTTAACGATATCAATCAGCTGATCGACGATAATGGTTCCGAGGATTTGGATTATAACGAGAGTCTCGACAGTGCCTGCGAAGATTCTTTAATTGGGTCGGAACACTCTGAATCCTCTAGAACGAGTCTTCACTGTAGTTTACCTCTGGACAAGGTGGCTTCGATACTCCAGAGCTGCCAGTCTGACCAATCAGCGTCCCTGAGGAGTCCGAGTGTGACGGCGAAGCCACCGTCGCCAACCGTGCGACACTTATGCCTTTACTGTGATAGAAAATTCCTTTCTATATCCTTACGACAAAGACACACCGAACGTGTCCATCAGCTTGGCGGAGGTCGTAGGTCAGAAAGAAATTTTCGAAAGCCATCTCAAAATTGTCAATACTGTTCGGACAGGTGCGCGGACAGTCTCGATGGATTATTTCAGCACATGGTTGGCAGCCATGGCGACAAGTATCACGGGTGCCTTCAGTGCAACACCAGATATTTGACCCGGGACGCTTTGACCACCCACGTGAATGACACTCATGCGACGATAACCGAGAGAGTCCTTCAGACCGACAAGACCAAGGAGTTGTCATCTTGCAAAGAGATAACGACTCAGCATCCACGGGATAACGGTGCCGAGATCAAGGACCCAGTCGCAGCCAAGGACGAGCCCGAGACAAAGAGTGATAACAGTTCAGTGAAACAAATTGGCAGCACCGTGACGAGCGTTATCGCTGCTAACGCCAGCAAGGATAACCCGAGCAATCCCGGAAGTCCTGAATTCGACAGCTCCTTCTATAGCAGCGTCAGCTGCAACATCAGGGAGAACCTGCTCCATCATATAGATGGAAAACTTCAGGCCGGTCCCGCTGGTCCGGCCGCACCGGAAGCTAAGCAGTCGCTGTACGAGCATAACGTCAACCAAATTCAATTTCCAATTGACATATCGCTGACGGCAGCTACGCCTGTATACAGCAAGGAGTATCCTTCCGAGGATTATGAGAATTCAAGTGAATATGCTCAGAAACCAGGTAAAACGAGGACCCATCCGCGTCGAGTGTCCTTTGAGAAATATAATTTTCCAAGGAAATACGACGGCAAGGAACAGTGGACCTGCTCCATCAAGGACCTCAGTAAATTTGATATATCTACCCAGCTGTCCCTCAGGAAGAAGCAACAACTTATCAAGGAACGATTAACCATCAATAGACTCAATCAAATATCCTTGATGAATCCTTCCAAGAACGAGGTCGGACAAACGGACTTGGTCAGTGCACAGAGTCCCCAAGTAGATGGTAATTCTGCTCCTGAAGACAGTACCGGTGCTGATCAGATTGACCAATCAAAGATCGATAAGACTCATTCGATCAATGGAAACGAGCAGATTGATCAGTCAAGATCGGAGTGCTCTACCAAGTGCTCCACGGTTCAGTCCACTGGGTCATCCGTGTCTTCGACGTCCAGGCCTACTGAGTTCAGCTCCGAGTTTGGTAACTTCATGCGACTTAGGAAGTGGGAGGACAATGCCGCGGAGAGTAGCAAGAGTCAAGAAATCGTCTATGCCGAACTTACCGGGGAATGGTCGCGACCCAGGATTTACATATGTGGCGCATGCGCGACAAGACACGTAGGTCTATTTTGATTTGAAAATATAAATATGCTTCTTGTCATACAAGAGTGCTAGTGTTTGACACAGTGGGTTTATTTATAAAGTAATTAATAAATAAAAATATGATCTTTGGATCTGTTTCAGGTGACCTTGAAGGAAATGGAGGAACACAAGGCATCTTCTCATCCAAACGTCTGGTGCTCGCATTTCGAATTCTCTGGCGATCAGCGTGAACTCTACAAGCATCTGTTCCTACCGGGTCGCAGTGTCGCCACCGTGAAAGCTCGCAATGCTTTTCTCAGTGAGAAAGTCTGCACCAAGTGTGCAAAGAACTGCAACACCCTACCGGAATTGCATCGGCACATGCTGGAGTGCGGCGGGGACCAGGCTTGGCTTCAGGGACTTTTCGGGAATGGAAAGAAGAAATGCAAATGGCGGCCGTTCGGCAGTCGCAGCAGGAGACGAAGACAGCGTGGTATGAAGAGGAACATTCAGAATTCGCAAACACCTAGAGTCAATATGCCCAAGGAGAGGCCACCGAGTGGACCCAGAGTCCGTCCTAGCGATCGTAAGGCCCATTTTCAATGGAAATTTTCATACCGTCGGGGTCCTACGATTTTACGTCTTCGGTGGCTTACTTGAAGATTTATTTTTCTCAGGTGAAAGTATTCAGAAGATGTTGGCCAACCTGCCACCCAAGAGGGCCTCCAGGAAGGTCCTTCAGGACACGATGACGCGGTCCCAGGGGACTTTGCGTAACGTAAGAATAATTTTGTTTTTTTCAAAATTATTTTATTGATTATTATTAAACGCTCGGAGTAGCCTTTTAAGTTTATTGATTTTTTTCTGTTACGCGCACTGGCTCGAGTTATATTTTTACTCGTTATTCGACATGTTTCTTTTTAAATGCATTTCAAACCCCGTTTTTTTTAATTGACGTTACGGTTGGTGCTTTGGCTGTTATTTCAGTTCTGACAAACGAGATGATTAATTTCTTCCAGTAATTATTTTCTTCTTAACGAGCTAATCGACGACGTGGCTAATTAATTGGTAAATTCTTTAACGCCTTGTTACATGCAGTCACGTCTTTTGAGGAAGCGGCCCAAGTTACTTCTCGATAAGCACAAAGTATGCTCTGGTTCATTTTCATACATTATTTCCGACCCGATTGCATCGCCCTTTCAATTAAATAAGCAATTTGCAAATGAAATAAAACAAAAGACTCGTACACCGTTTGCACATATATTTTAATAAAGGGCAGTGCAACCATTAACGTTAAATGTACCATCGACGGGTCGTTTGACCCTTTTGAATCGAAAAATACGTTTATAAAAAATTGTCAGCATATTTAGCCTTAAGAACGAACGCGTTTGCTTTTGGAGTCAAAGAAAAATTTTTTGAAATATTAAGCCAAGAACTTCATCCTTTTTTCGAAAAAAAAAAAAAAAATGAATTTATTTAAATTTTCCAACGGAAATTGCACGCGACGGATGAATATTTTGGTGTTCCTATAAACGATGAAATTTGTAATCCACGTTAATCTTCAACGAGTCACACACTGCATATCCAATAACGTTAATGAAAAGCAAATGTTGTTAGCGCTGTAAATCTCGTAAAAGCAAAAATCCAGATATTGGGTAATCGAGTAAAATCATAATATCCTATGACGGAGTAGCCAACCGGCCGGCACGAATGTAAGTTCAGTATTGATCAGGACGCGCACACAAAGCCCACGACCACCGCATCCATGTTGTGCGTTCAGGGAACGGAAGATGCTTTTCATAGCCGTGGCGACTGACTACTAACTGCCTGACTGACTGGTCGATTGTCTTCGATGATCCTAATGACTGGGACCCTTGTAGAATAAGCTATTATAAGGTATCAGGACATATCGGATTTCCTCCTTGAGGAAACCTCCTGTCAGCCCTTCGTTAAGGTACAGTGGTGCCATTTCGACCCACGTGCTATTTTATTTAGACACATTGTATGCAACGATTAATTTTTTAAAGATCTTCAAACGACCTTCGACGACTCATGTGGGATTTCATTTGTTCAGGTGCAGACCAGGTCGAGGCCACGTTTGACCGGCGAGAACTCTTCGGCGTCGGCGCTCTCGCGCAATAAAGCAGCCTTGAAGAATAAATTATTGAAAAATGCAAAGTCCTTTCAGAGGAATCGTTGCAGGGTCGATAATATCGCTGCTGCGATTGAGAGTGTCGTGAAGGACCACAGTTCCGGGGAGGAGGAGAACGACGACGAGGACGTTGAGGAGGAGGCTGACGACGAGGACGAGGTCTTGGTGAACGCTGTCAGGGAGAGGAGTGGTCCAAGGAGTCAGGCTCGACAGAGTAGATCCAGAGTCAGAGGCGTGAGAGTGCTGAGCAAGAAGAGGAATGTCAGGACGAAGGAGATCATGAGGAACGTAGAGAGTTCGAAGACTCGGGAGACCAGAGTGAAGAGTAGGCTAGGAGGTAAGGGTGTAGCGAATGGTAGAACGAGTGTTTCCGGTGAAAGTGCAAGTGTTTCCGGGACGGGTACACCCGCCAAGACAAATCCAAAGAGTGCGAAAGCTTCCGGTAAGAGTGATAAAAGTTTAGAAAATAGATTAGTTACAGTGGACAATGTCGAGGGTGGTCAGGCAGTCAGGAACGAGAGTTCGACGTCGTCCTCGATGTCGAGGAGGAAGAAGTCTGCGGATCCTACGGCGTCCTTGAACGCCTCGATCAAGGCGAAGTCGCAGCTGAGGACGCACGACGGGAAATTCGCGAGGAATCCGAATAAGAAGACTGTAAATCATGTTAAGAAGCCCAGAGACACCTCGACGAGTCAGATAATTATGCGACCTCGTCGCAACGCTGCTGGTAAATTGGTGACGAGGTCGAAGCTCAAGGCTACTGGGGGGGCCAAGAGAACCTCGAGAAGGACGACCAGGTTGTCTTCGGACAGTGATAAAATGCCGACCCTGGAGCCAGTTGCTGATCCGGAATCGACCGAGGAGGACGCTGAAGAGTCAGGCAATGAATTGCCGATTCTTACTCCGGCTGCGGGCGTTCACGACGAGAGGAACTTGGCTCCGTCTAGGTCGAGTGTTTCCTCGAGAAGCGATTCTGGAAAGAAAGGCGTCCGTTCTCAGAGTAAACATACTAAGGAAATGGATTCCGATGAGGTCGTCAGGAAGAATGTTGCTGACGCGGTGGTGACAAAGAGCAAACCGCAGCGACGGGACGGGGGACGGAAGTCGGGTAGAGGTCGCTGGAAGAAAAGGATACCTATGACTCGGAAGGACTCTAAGGACATCGACCTGAAGGATGTTTCCAAAGTGGAGGACAATGAGGACGATATGTCATTGACGGATTGTTCGAGCGAGGGGACCAGGCAAGTTGGTACGAGACATAGAAAGAATCTAACTGTTGGGAAACCGATTACTGGCCAGGAATATTTATTGGAACGAGGGAGATCCTCCAAGGAATCAAAGACCAACGACCGTAATCTGGAAGTTCCTAAGAGAAATCTTAGGGATGAAATAAGAGCTCCCAGAACCAGACAGGATCGACGGACGGAGTCATCGGATATTTCTATTAGAATCCTTGACGTTTCACCGGAAGTTCGAAGACTACTGGATCCTGCTGTAAAAGAAGATCTTCTGGCAAAGTTGGGACTTAATTCTAGAGACATACAAACAAAAAGAAGCCTTAGGACTGGTCAGAAGTCTAGAATGACTCCAACAAGGATCAAAGGACAGAAGAATTCTGTTCCTGACGAGAGTATCATTGATTCGGATCCCGAGAAGAGTTCAGACTCCATGAAGACAACCCAGGGCAAGAGAGAGAAGTTTCAGACCCTGAGAAAATCGCCAAGGAACATGGACAGGAAGACTCCAGGAATCGATAGAGAGACCCCAAAGCCTGACGTTCCTGAAGAGAATGAATCCTTGGAGATCACAAAAAAGGATCAGAGTTCGCCGACATTCGCAAGGGACACATCGGAAAGAGTCTCTGACAAGGATCAGGAAGGTCTTCTTACCGACCTAAACGATAGTGATGATTTGAGTTCAATGACCAAGAGTGCGTTGAAACTCGAGGAACAATCGAACTCTGACCCAACACAAGAAACGAAGCCCCAAAAATGTTTACCTGACCGAACAGAGGTGCCTGATCCAAAGTCTCCAAAGAGAAGTAGCTCCCTGGGCAAGCGAAGAGGCCGTATTAAATCCACCGCCTTAGAATCCGACGACCTCACTGATAACTCTATGACTCAGGAGGATTCCTTGGAAGCGGACGCTGATGAAGACCAGTCCACCTCGTCCGTGATCAATGACGAGCATCAAGAAACAGACTCCAAAGACGTGGACCCGGTCGAGTCGTTTAAGCTGGTAACGGCAGATCTGGTGAACATCAGTTTGGAGCATCTTCAGCAGGAATCGAGTAACTCGAACGTGGACAGCGGTAAGGAAAATTCATCAGAGACCCCAATGAACGTTCCCAAGGTGAAGACGGTACGTCCGAAAAAGACAAGAGGTGCCAGGAGAGACCGAGTCGTGAAAAGGACCCTGAGTAACGTAATCGGGATTCTGACCGAGGGTGTAAATATTCCAGTGGAAGCTCAGCAGAGCGTCGTGCTGACTGTGCAGACTTCTCTGGACAGCAGCAATCCTGAAGCAGTTCAAAGCAGCGATGAACAGGCTAATGAGAATAACGTCACACCTGGTGGACCTTTGAATCCTGACCGAGGAGATAAAACCAACGGAAACAGTGATATAGGTTTAGATGTGGCTGCCAGTAGTGAAGCTAGCAGTGCCAGTGAAACGATCACGAAAATTGAGAATCAGGTCAACCAGGAGTCAGTGTCTTCCTCGGGAGTGACTAGTGAAACGGATATCTCATTGTCAGTTCAGTTCACTAGTGCAAGTTCACAGGATCCACAGGAGAACGTGGATCCTCTTAAGGATAAGGTCGAAGGGACCTCGACCGATCATCCTGCCAATGACATCATTCTGGACCTTTCTCGTAGGAAACCAAAAGGTAAGGGATCCTTCCTTGAGAAAATCGTCTCCAAGATTGCTAAGCAGAAGGATGCTCTCCTTGAGGGTGAGGTTGGCTCTCTTCTGGACAGTGCCGCCGATGAGCTAACCTCTATCCTCGACGAGGTCGGTCCTGCTTTGACGGAAATTACAAATCCGAACGTTGAAGATTTTGACTTTGAGAAAAATGAAGAAGGTCAGGAAGAAATTTCCACGGTTGCCATGTGCACCGATGAGGATGTTGCTGATAAGGAATTGTCCGAGAGTGAATGTTTAATTTCAAGTCTTGGAGACGCATCGGATAATCTTGAGGTTGCTAGTTCGACATCCTTCATAATGGATGTTACAATGAACGAGGATATTTCCAAGGACGATACCAAGGAATCTAGGGTGGAGGAGGATCCTTTGGAAAAGGGAAAACGAAAATCGAAAAAACGTTCGTTGGAAGTAAATTCTCCTACAAAAAATAAAAGAAAATCTGTGGAAGAGGAAGTGGAGGAGGAGTTCAATGAAGAGGAGGAACTGTGTCTTGCCGACATTATGAAGCTGATACAGAAACCGAAAAATTCTGAAAACATGATGGAAGATGCTGAGGGTAATCAAGATGGGGATGAGTACGCTAATGAAAAGGTTAGACCAGGGAAAAGAAAAGCTCTTGAGGATGACGAAGAAGAGGAAACCGTTGTTGAAAATCCAGCGACTGATAACGTTCTAGTAAATATCATTGAAACGAACAGTTCTCTTTCAGAATGTGAAGCCGTTGAGGAAACAAAGAAATCCAGGAACCGGAAGTCCAGCAGGAGAAAGTCACTCACTGAGGAACCCATCCTCGTCCCGGAAGAAACTCAAGATCCTAAAGTTGGTATAGAGAGGAAGATTGGGAAATCTGATGAAGGAGTTCCTGAGGTATCTTCAGGGAAAATCAGCGGTAAAAGAAAATCGATCACGCACGAGGACATTAAAAGTGATTCGGAAGACTTTGAAGAACCAATGACGTCCTGCGATTCTTCCACAGAAAGATTATCCAAGAGAAGATCAGTTCTTGGCGACAGCGTGGGTACCGACGGAGAAAGATCAAAGAGCGAGACTCAAAAATTGTTGTACGATAAGATCATGGAGTACGACGCTAAAAAATCTGCTGAAAATATTTTCAAAATTGTAAAAACTTCAAAATCCAAAGACAGTGAAATTCCGTTGGATATAAGTGTAATGGAAACTATTGACTTACCCGATGGACAAATTTCTTCGATAACTTGTTTACTCGAATCGTCAAAAATCATCAGTCAGTCTGTCGACGAACAAAAGGATGTAAGTATCGAGTGGGAAGAGAGAAAAAATAGTCAAGACAATTTTGATATAGAAGATTTGGAAAACACAAAAATCATGGAGTTGCAGTCGAGTTCGTTAAATTTTGAAAAATCGTCAAAACGTCATTCCAAACGGAAGTCCCTCGCGGACGAGCATCTGGAGCTGCCAGATTCACCTGGTGAGAGTAAAATTCTGGAATCGCCAAAAAAACCTTTTGCTGATTCGCCGGAAGATGCAAAAGTTACTGAAGAAATCGAGTCGCCATTAAAGAAGAAAATTTTTAACAGAAAATCCATGGCGGATGACACTCCTCGGGAAGACAATTCCATGCCACCTTGTACCTTGAAGACTCAGCAAGAGTCTGAACTAACAACCGAGTCCCTGGAACCGTTCAAGGTACCGGAAGTCAGCGAAGTCCTGCACCATACGAAAAAGCGTTCCTCAAAACGAAAATCGGTAACCGATGTGCATATAAATTTTTCAGAAGATCGTCCACTCTCCGAATCTCGAAATTCACCGCCGACAGTGTCGCAGGTGGCTGTGGAAAATTCGAATAATCAGGAAGAAATGGAAATGGTAAAAAATTTAAACGACAATGAACAAAGCATTAAAATTACGGAAAAGGACAACGAGGACGTTTCAAAGGAACCGGAAGTCTCCAGGCTACCGGATGCAACTTCGTCGAACAGACGAAGATCTTTCAAACGAAAGAATGCAGGATGCAACCCCTCGGAGTCTCCTGAAGGTCTCAGTCATCAAGATCAAAGTCCGATCGGAGCAGCAGATCAGTCAGATAATCCTCACAGCAGCGAAGCAGGATATTCAATGAGAAAACGATCGTCCAAGCGGAAGTATCTGATAGATGATCTTGAAGATTTTCCAGATGACATCTATGCAGATAATTCAACAATGGATAATAATTCTATCGACGCTGATAAAAATAGCAGCTTCGAGCGACGACAGACTCCTAAAAGAAAAGCAAAGAAGAATATTCCATTGATCGACGAACATTTGGATCTGTGCGACGATCTTGATATTCCTGACGATTTGATCAGCGAAGAAATATTTCAAGAGAAGACGATAAGATCGAAGAAAATCGATGAGTCCGAAAAGAGCGAAAAATCGAACAATTCCGAAGACAGTTTGAATTCCAATACGGAAAAGTCATCGAGCGAGGTTGTTGACGATGAAAGTGAAAATTTTCCAGTCTCCGGCGAGAGTCTCAATGAAATTCCAGATACCGAAGATCCGACCAAGGAGGAGTTTCAGACGCCTAAAAAACGCGGTTCCGGTAACTTTGCCATCGTCCATACGAAATCCGGTGAAATTCTTATCGTCGAGAAAAAGAAGAAGCTTACGAAGGAAGCCGCGAAATTCTTTTGCGACGTTTGCGCGACCAGTTTCACGCGCAAGAGTTCCCTGAAGAAGCACAATCTCTCGCAATCGCACCTGGTCCAAATGGTTATGGCTGGTAAGGATCAAGAAAAGGATAACGTAGACCTCAACGACGACGATTCGGTGAACACTTCAGGATTTCCTGGTGATTCCTTGGACGAGAACGACAGTAGCAAGAACAGTGATGCAGAAATGGCTACGGAAAATTCTAACGACGAGGAGGAGCTGAACGAACTCGATAAGATCACGGATAAATTGACGAGGGACAATTTGACGTCCTTGGAGTCTCAAGACTTGGGTGACCCGTCTAAGATTTCCGTGACCCCGCAGATGTCCGAGGAAGAGGCGCTCGAGGAGGAACTTTTGGATGAGGAAATTTGTAAAATAACGGAAAATATGAGTCACGACGAATACGTATTAACTGATCATATTAGTCCAGTCTTACCCGAAGCTTCTTCCACTCCTGTTACGGTTTCCTTGAAGAAGGCACAGCAAAGGACAAAGAAGTCCAAGAAGGATCAAGAGAAGAAGAGAAATTTGGCTGAAGAGCACTTGGACCTTGATTCACCGACACCGATTAACCATTCGAATATTTCTTCAGGGTCCTTCAAGGACGTTGGGGTCAGAAATAAAATGTCTGATGATAAGACAATAGAATCTGATACGTCCCAAGACAAGAGTTCATCACAGCCATCGGATGCAAAGATGTCCAAGAAGGATACTCAAAATTTGGAAAAGCATGACGCGACGAAAAACCATATGGAATCAAGCTTGAAAAAATTGGACGAAGAAAAGTCTGAAGAATATGCAAAAGACTCGATGAAGATTAAAGAAATTTTTGAGAATGATACAAAAATACCTAATTTTGAAAATACTGAAATTCACTCGGATGACAATTTGGAGGAAAAGTTCAAAAAGAATTTCGAGGATGTATCGTTGTCAATTTATTCAGAGTCGAATCTCAAAATTCAAGAGAAGGAGGATTCGTTCCAAGAACCACCGGCAGATGACTCCACTTTTGATGATCCGACGAAGAACTGTGCCAGCGTATTCCAGGACTCCCCGAAGACGCTGGAGCAAGAAGGTTCCTCGTCCTCGAGTTTCGCCGACAAGCCGTTGTCGGAATTCTTGACGAGGAACGTCGAGAAGTCGGGCAGAAGTTCGCGCAAAGGAACCGAATCGAAGTTGAACTTCTCGAACATCGCCGTGAAGTTACGTGCCCAGGAAACTTCAACGACGGGGACGTTGACGGTTACGACGCTGGGGACGAACAATTCCTTCGCGACGGAATTCGATAGCGATGAGAATTCACTGGACGCAAGCATGTCGGTCGACATACGAAAGCTTCTGAACGATCCTGAACTCGGGACAGACGATAAACAGCTAACTTCACAGGATCAGATAGAAATGAAGTTGGCTACGGATCCTCGAGATTCCTCAAAGAGTGACTGCAGCCACGAGGAATCTTTTGACTCGAAGAGAACAAAGAGCAACGTCATCACTCCGTGTAGCACGGATGCTGACACGTCCGACAATGATTCCTATGGCGGAGATAAAAGATCCAGATCCCAGGTAAACAAGGTAAATGTCGGTAAAGCGTCAAAAACTCAAAAGACTCCGAGAGAGAGCGGCAGGAAGAACAGAATGGTCAAAATAAAATCGAGAAGGCAGTATTCGAGTATTCTGGCGGGAGATTCGAGTGACAGTGACGAGGTCGATGAGGACGGAATCGAATCGAGAAATAAGAATAAAATAGTCAAGAGTGTCTTCGGTAGGGTCTTCGCAGGTGAAAAGGTGGATAAGGTCAAGGAGGTCTTGGATGATTGGGACTCGAGATCAGAGCTGGAGGATTCTCAGGATAAAGGATCATCGGACATTGTCCGTGCTGGGGAAGAGAATGAGAACGCTGCTGTAGTTTCCATATTGGTACCGGAAGTCGAATCAAAGATTACGAGCAGTGGCAATAGAGTAAATAAAGGCAGATCGTGTACCGTGTCTGATATGGATTCAGCATCGGGCAAGAGAAGCTCTCTTGAGAATAACAAGAGAAACAGATCCAGGAATGCAAGAGAGAGGAGGGACAGTTCTTTGTCCGAGGACAGAAGCAGAAACGATTCCTCGAGCAGAGCGGCAGCCAAGTCTCGGCTGTCTTTGGATAATCAGAAGAGACCGGAAGTTCAAAGTAATTTATCGATCAGTTCAGCGGACGTGGTACTGCCGAGTTCGAGATGCCGAAAGAGCAAGAAGAGGGCCGAGGAAAGGATCTCGCGGGCTTTTGAGGAGGAATCGACAGAATTTATAAGATCGAGTGATCGCGGGGGATCTAGAAGATCTAGAGATCTTTCATACGGGTTGAGAAATCATACGAAATTGACATCTACTCTTTCCAAGGAGTCCATGGATTCTCGTTCAGTCAGGGACGAGGAGCAGGACAGTCTTGATCTTTTGCAATCTTCGGATCCGGAAACGGAAGTGACCTCGAAGAGTGTTGCCAAAGGAAGAGTATCGTCGACGAAGAAGAAGAAAAAAGAGAGCAAGGACTGGGAGGATTTCACAGATGAAAAGCAGCAGTTGGCTTCGGCGCCGTTAGGAAAGATATTAAACAGTCAAAATTTGAACAGCGATTCCGAGGACAATGTAAACAAGCCTTTCCAAAAAGCGGTAGAACTGAAGTCTCGAGATTTCATCGTCAGGTCACCGAGGTCACCCAGGTCACCAGGTCAGAGTAGCCTCGCGCCAAGCAGTATAAGAAATCGTTCACCGACACCAGATAGAAATTCGCAATCGTCCCAGGACGAGGATCAAGAGGACGAGGAGGACAGGACTCGCTGTAGAATTTCACCGCTCTTCGTGCTCACCAGCCCTGAAACGTCAATGGACAGTGCATCGAACTTCAATGCGATACCAGTCGACCAGGAAGTCGGTACCTCGAGAAAGCGCAGCACGAGTGAATTCTCCGGCGACAAAGTCGTGATCAGATCGCCCTTGTCGAACAATGAAAACACACCGGAAGTAGTGACGATAGCCCCAACCGACGCGGTCGAGGACAACGCCCTGGACGTTCCCCAGGATACGCTGCCTCAGAAATCGCGTCAGGGAAAAGTTTTGAATTTCGATGAAGAACTCTTCGTAGAATGTTGCTCGAGGCTGAAAGCAACGACTGAGAATGAATTGCGAGGCGCCAAGAAGATCAAGCTGGATCATTCGGATGGCTTCCACAGGAAAGAGGAGCCATCGGCATTCAGATCAAGTAGGGACCGTTGGCGCGACGTGGAGAGTCAGAACAGTCTTGGAAGTCTTCTGGAATCTGTGAACCAGGTGAGTGTGAACCAAGCTGCAAAATATTAATCGATACTAAAATCAATCGGCACTAACTTCACGTCACGAAACATACTCACAATGCACATATATAGTAACACGTGTCATACCCAGTAAAAAGCACGAGTCAAATGTACAGGACGAATTGGATATAAAAATTTTCCACCGCTGCATGCATTTCCAAAAACTTCCTCTGTGTCAACAAAAAATCCCTGTTCATCGCTTTCACATTTTTTTTTTTGTAAATAGCTTTTTTCAGCAAAAATCCAAAAATTATCACGTACATAATTCGCTCTGGACGCTTCCTCCTTATTAGGTATTGGGAGTGACGCGAGCGACGCTCGTCGCTCGCTTTTACTCTTGACTTCCTCTTTGCTCTTTGTTTCTGTACCGCGAGAGGGTGTAAACTGGTATCAAATACTGCAACTGCAACAGTGCAGCTGCGTGGGATTGAAAGTATGCAGGCTTGCAGGTGTGCGCGTTTACAGTACGTGGAAGTAAAGTGGGCGGGCGGGTGGTCGGTCGGTTTATCGCTGTCTACGTCCCGAGGCTTCTCCCAGGAAACTAACACGATTTGCAGGGATTTCGACTAGAGTGCAGCACCAGCGGGAACGACCGGAGTTCAATATTTAATATGAGTTACGCCCTTTCGCATTATTTTATCTACTAAACGTTATTACAATATTGTCAACATGTTTGCAGGACCTATGACCCAGCTTTATACAGAAAATGTACTCTCTCAGTATGCATGCAAAAGGTAGTCATATTCATTCCTTAAAAAAATAATTCTCTCTCACCCACAGTTATCATACACACACATTTGCCTTGTTAAATTATCATTACATAAGTAGCTAAATGTAGTGTATATATAGATATACAAGTTTTTTTTGTTCTTTTTACGTTCCTCTCTTACATTTATTCCGCAACGTTACTGACACGCGTCACATGAACATTTTAGGTTATACGAAATTCTCCCTGATCGTTAATTTCGTAGCTAAATATTTTTTCTGCTTATTTTCTATAAATTCTTCTTTTTTTTTCTGACATTTTTTTTATGTAATCAGAAACTCCTATACAAGGTGTAACGGCGTCGTCCGGTTATCCCTACGAGAGGCGAATGAATTTTCAACTAGAAATTCACACCCTGAAGGATATCCGGCTGATGTTAACACGTGTATACATGTATACATATAGGGCATATATACTATACTGTATGTACCCAGTACGCAGACCCCTTTAGTCGGGCGTAGTTACGCTTACATAATATTAACGCTTCATTGCTTATGGAAAAATCTTTATTTTCTATGGCCGCATCGACACGCGCTTCTCGAATCATGCTACTCGTTACTAATGTATGGTTTTACATTCCGTTTGTCATGTTTGACAGTTATACATTAGGTACACGTGAGATATGGACGATTTCGGATACGAGTGAATTCTTATTTATTTTTTTTTGGGAACTGAAAGAAGCTCGAGCTCGTGTACTCTGGCTGAAAATTTTCTAGAACCGAGTAATTTTACGTAAGAGAATTATTATTGGAGAAGAAATTTTTTAAAACGTTTTTTTACTTTTAAAAATCCCACGGCAATTCAACGTGGCGTAACGCGAGGGATCTTACGTCTCAGAGAGAGAGTAATCCTTTTAAGGGGAAAAGTACCAGCAGGGTGGAGTGTAGTGGGGGAAATAGGTGAAAAGGTTCCAAAGTTGTATACAACTTGTGAAAAGCTTACCAGTATTTCAACACTGTACCGAAACATATAGGGTGATTCAAAGAGAGAGAAAATCCTGGATAAGGCTTATGTCGGAGATTCGACCGAAACCGTCCATTCATTTGACCCCTTGTGTTTCGCTCAACCATTTTCTACCCTCTCGGTGGATTTCGCGTGGCCAACCTTTAATGGCTATTTTGCAGCTACTCGGCGAGGAGATATACAACACGAGAGAGAAGGAATACACGAAGCGCGCGAGAACGTTGATAAGTGAGAATTCAAGTAGATCGGTAAGTCCGGATGCAGAGATTTCGCGAGCCGACAACCTCGGCTACGAGGACAGCCTGGACGTCGCCTTCGAGCACAACAATAAACTGCGTGACAAGATACAGCAGCGGATGCGTGAGAGTGAGAATCTGATAGCCAGTACCTTTGGACAGAAAAACAGCGAAATTGAGTTACCACGTAGAAGGGTAGAGGACCAGGATCACGAAGACGTTGGTACTTATGGAAATACTGAAGAACGTAGGGACGTATCGAATCTCATTACCAAAGAGGAGTATCTGAGGGTGCGTTGCGATGGTAGAGCAGAGTCAGCTGATCCGAACGATCAAAACGTCAAAGACATCCCTCTGGACTCATCTGGCTTCAAGAATAAGATGAACTCCGCACTGGGTGGTCTTCTTGACAAGGCCCTCTCGAATTTACTTCACAGCAACGGGAAACACGATCACAAGTGAGTTCAGTTGGTTTTACTTTAGAATTTTGCTGAATATTCAGTATATTTGTACCTTTGCATCCTTTTATGTACTTATAGTCAGACTTTGAAGTTGCAATGTTTCAGAGCATCAGGTTGATAAGAATTTACCATGGTGAAGGAAATTGGGATCAGTCGATGAAGCATCTAGGTTTAGATCTTCGATGATGATGGTTCCTGAAAATTAGCATGAATCAGGATGATGGTTATCGGATATCTATGGGAAATTAGGCTATGCCTAGAACCAGGACTCTGTCCCGAGGAACAAAAGATCCTGGGGATTTTCCAGGATGAAGAAAATTGTGAGGGTGAAAAGGGAATACAGAGAAGGCACTTGGTTACTTGCTTGGCTCTCTTCTAACCTCAACTGAAGGGCTTTACGTTAAATTGGTCCTTGGATCCAGGGAGCAGGTTCCTTTCGATTTACTCAGAACGACCTGGATTGTCCCTTTTCTTTTTGCCATTATACTTACTTCTCTTTCCTCTTTTTCAAAGGAGAAGAGGATGATCATCCTGGAAAATGCCACAATCCTAAAGTGACAGATTCCAACTGTAATATATTATCGTCTAAACCTTCTATTCTTTATCTTCGATTTTTACAAGTGACCTAAGGTCTTCGATTGTTCCTCGAGGATGCTTCCTTCGTTGATATCGCCATCCTGTGGACATTCGTCATTCATAACGATACCACAAAACTGGCTGAGGCTACCTGGTGAAATTACTTATAACTTGATACCTGATATGGGTTCAAAAGGTCATATGGATTTTTAGACCATTGATTCTCTGTCCATGATCCAACTGTCAATCAACATTTCAAATTTTGCATTATGCTCAAGACATTATGCTACTGTATTTCTCAAGGAACAAGCAACCTCAGAAACTTTTGCAAACCATTAATTGGCATATAAAATTTAGAGTTTTAGATTTTGTTTTCTTACTAACCTAAGCCAGGGTTTTGTAAGCAATGTCGGTGTGATCTAACATCTAACTGGAATTTCGTTATAGCAATAATTGCCCTGAGGTAAATTCCCACGGTGTTAGATATAACATTTGAAACCACTCCTAGACGCGTCCTTGCAACACCGATCGGCTGCTGGACAGCATTTAAAGTTTATTGTGCTTGCTGGATGTTTCGATGAAAACTTTAACAGTCCAATTGTATATTCGAATAGAATAAAAATTCCATCGACTTGGATCGTGGTCAAGTTTTAGCGATGCTATCCGTACGATTCTTGGCCTCAATGGCAAGTATTGATCTGATACACTCCGCACCTTCAGCTAGTCTGCTGTCTGATCTGATCTCCTCTCCACTTCAGGAGCGCTGAATGTTATTTGCTGTATAAGGAGCAATTCAGACTTTATGTATTTCCCATGGCAAATTGCACGAGAGGGAGAATATCATTTTTAGATGTGAGACTTCTTTAAAGAATTTAAGAGTGCAAAGGAGACATCAGCCGACAGTGGCTCCTCTAGCGGAAAATCGTATATCGCTGCGTCTTCTGAAAAAGAAATTTATACGAAATTAATATTGAGGAAATAATGTCCCATGTCAAAAATGGTTCTAAGGATTTTTAGATCTTACGTTTCTTTTTTTTTCTCCAACATTTCATTCTGCTTCTCCTAAATGGATGACATGAGGAACAGAGTGATTATTCTGCGATTTAATAATTATTAGAGAATATGAAAAAAGTTACCGCGGTCAAGGAGCAGGGTGCCAAAAGGCAAAGGTCAGAGGTTATACGAAGTTGGGGCAGGAGGGGTTCTCTCCGAAGAACGAATCCCCATTTCCATATCCAAGTGATCTGTCAGCATTTCTTTTTAAGAGACTAAGTCTTTCCTAGGGACGAGACGATTCTGGAATTTTCTAGAACCTGACTCAAGCAGTTTGCATTTGCCATTTATATTATATTTTAGTGTACTTATTAGGCAGGTAGTAACGATTAATTCCATTTTGTTTCTTGTAAATAATTTACCTTTTGTGTTTTTTAGTGGTTCAACGCCGATGAAGGTCCTGGCTGAACTTGCCTGCGCTCGAGCACCGACATCCACCAGTGCAGAATCTCCGCAGGACACCGGGAAACTCTTGTACAATGCACGAGGCTCGGTCCTTGATCCTCCATTAAATGCATTGAAGGATCCACTGGTGAAGAAGATACGAAATCCTATCAAGGAACTCTTCGAACGTAAAAAGGAGATTAACGAGAGGAAGCACAGTGAGAAAAGCAAGGCCGAGGCTGCCCTGAAGGAACTGAACGCGCAGAGACAGCGGAAGACCAAGAAGACACGTAGGCGACAGGAATTTCCATTGGTTCGCAAAGGACCTCATGGCGGTTTAGTCGAGAGAAAGAAGCGTCGAGATATTTTCAATAAGAAGGACCATTCGATAGGCGATGAGAAGATCAAGGACGTTTATGATTTTGACGAAGAAGAAAGTCAAATGGAAACTGGCTTTGGTAACGTGATGCCTTATAGAAGTAAAATTGAGAAGAGTTACGAGATCAGCTGTCTAAGGACGAAGGACGTGGACGTGGCGGGATTGATGTCGAAGGCCATCGACGAGACTTTGGAAAACGGGGTCGAAGGTGACGTTCTGGGTAGACGATTGGAGTCTATGATAGATAAGAAGTTTAAGGAAATAGAGAAATTTGCACCTAAAACGAAGGGAGCGTTAAAGTCCTTCCAGGCTGATGTCAAACAGGACGTTACAGGACCAATGGATGATTACCTGGAGCGAAACAAGCAACGCCAAAAGAAGCCTAGTGAGCAGACAGTGAAACAGCCGAAAATACGAAAGAAGAATAAAAGTCCAAAGAAGAAATCAAGGAATGCCTGGTACGAGAATGATAGTTCGGATGAGTTCAGGACTGCTGCCAAGGCCGAGGATGTTGGGGTTGGTATCACTAAGAGTCAAAGGACCTGCTCCAAGGGAAAGCAAAATTTGTTTGCTGAATTATCAACTTCGTCTGAAAGTGAGTACCAGGAGAATGACGTGGACTATGAAAGCAAGAAAAGGCAGATTGGAAGGACGGCGAAGAAAATTATTGAGGATCCTGTGGAAGATGTTGATGAGCGATTCGATGAGAAGAAATCTTTTATACATACTGAGGAATTTAACGAGACGGAAGTGGCCGACTTGGATCAAGATCGTTGCGATTTTTCAATGGCTTCCGAAAAGATGAGGAATGACTCGGAAACGAAGAAATCAGAATCAGAAATGTCTGAGCATCCGTTAGTGATTGATGAGAGGAAGGAGAGTGACGAACAGAGAAACAGTGACGATGACGTGGATACACCGTATGATGGATCATTTGAACTTGATGATTTATATAGAGAAGATAGTTCAGTTTCTGAATCAGATAACGAACAACCCAGGACGTTGGAGCAGAACGATCAAGATAATCAATCAGAAAAAGATTTGGCTTTCCAGGATAAATCTAGTAGTGAAACGATTCGTGAAAACAAGTATCTGAAGGAGAACGAATTAATTCCTCTGGAAGAGGCACTGGATCTTTTAGATCACCCAGAGGATCTCAAGACCATCTCGGAAAAGCCTTCAGAGAAGGTGATAATGGATTCTCAGCTTCGAGAAACAAAATCAGGTAGTAAATTAATTGAAGAAGTATCTGAGCCCATCGAAGAATCACAGATGAATGAGAATGACGAAGAAGAGGAAGTTGAACACCACGAAGAGGAGCTCAATGAATTACCAGAGAAATTATCAACTAATGAAAAACCAGAAAAAGAGTCTGAAAATCTTCCACTTCATGTGTTTCTGAGTAGAAAGGTTCAAGAATCAAAAAAGAGAAAACAACAGCAACTGAGGAAACTTCAGGAAGAGCAGGAGAGAATTCTTATGGATTTCCAACCAACCAGGAGACAGAGAAAATGTGCCATCGGCAAACAGGGTCTCTTAGCTGAGATCAGCAGCTCTGACGAGGAATCATACTCTAAAGAGACATACAGAAAATTCACTGAGAAGAGTGAACAAGACAGATCAAGAAAACCCAAACGTGAATCCAAGGAGAAGCGTAAGGAGAGATATATGGAGAAAAAGCACGAGCAAATGATAGCCAAAGAACAAAAGGCCATCGAAGAGGAGATTCTACGGGAGGTTGAAAAGAAGAAAGAGACTTTTCCAAAGGATAACCTTGATTCTGATAAAGATACCTCATGCCGAGATGAATCTCTGAATAGAAAAGATCAGGAAGAGTACGAACAAAGTCAGACAACAAAAAATAAAGTAAACCACAGGAAGAGACAAATCAAACAGAAGCAAAAAAGACCAAATGAAGAATCTCAGGATAACGATCAAAAGGATCCAGATAAAAATTTCGTCGAACTAAACAGCAACTGTGATAAAGTTAACGCAGAAAACGATATCGATTATACAAAGCAAAAGAAACAAACAAGATCACCAGCCAAATCTCGAAAGACCACGAAATCCGATGGCAAGCCGACAAATGGTAGCAGAAAGAGTCGAAATTCACATAGCGATCGTTCAAAAAACAGATCAATATCTGCCCACAGTAAAGATTCAAAAGACCGAAGACCCTCCAGTGCCAAGTGGGGTTCCGATGACGAAGAATTGAGAACGACAAAATCCTGGAACAAAGTCGAGGAAGGTGTTGGAGTGGCGATTGGTCGTCGAAAAAGAGCAGCAGCCAATCAGCTTTATTATTGGTCGAGTTCGAGCGACGAAGAAGAGCCAATAGAAATGGCACCAACGGTCGAGGAAGAAGACGACCGTCAGGAACAGCACGGCTGGATAGTTGGTGATTCTCATAAGAGAATGATAACGATGTTAGCAATGGAAAAGCAGCTAAAAGAGAAACGCAGAAGAAGCGAGGATGAATTCGAATCTGGAAAGGGAAAAAATAAGAAGCACAGAAACAGCACATCTTGATACGTGTTTCACGATTAGACCATCGATACTTAGATGTTTTTTTCTTGTCATTCTTTAACCTTTTTTTTTTTCAATTCGCTGCTGTTAATATTATTTTCATTACTCGCATTATTAAATAATCGACATAGAATACGTCTCGAAATTCACTGCTAGTACTACGAGTATGATCGTGTCTCTCTTTACCTGTTTGTAATCAGCAAAACACAACCATCCTTCCAGTACTAACAGCGAATTCATGAACTCCTTAACCATAGACAGTCAGCCTAGTACGTCATTAAGTCATTAATTTTTCGAATTTGAACCATAATGAAAATAACCAACAGATCCACCAACTGCCAAGAGACTTCGAATGTTTTACTAATCGTTTCTGCAACGAGAGCCTACAGGGAGTGCGTACTATCACGAGTTTGAATAAATCGTGAATTTCGAAAAGGGCTCCGTGAAAAAAAAATTAGAACATTTTTAAGATATACCTAAGTAGATGTAATAACGTTAAGAGTTAAGAAAGTTGTAAGAAAAAGTCGCCTTGTACATAGCCGCTTGGCGTTATCATAGTTAGGTATACAAAGATATAAATAAATATACATATATACATATTATGTAGAATATATGTATCTATATGTATAGATATACTTAGCGTCCACTCATCCCTTTCCACAAGAATGTAATTATAAGTTCGTATTCAACAATGCAAAGGCGTAACGTTTTAGACTGAATGTACGAAAATATTAGAAGCGATAGGAGCACGTGGAACGGTGGCACTTTTTAGACAATATTAGGTGAAATTTTTGAACGTTCGTTTCCTAATTAGGCTTTAGAGTGAAATTGAAGAAACTCGCATGCACGATGAACGGTGAAAATGTGTATAAAGAAGATGTTTTCTTCCGACGGACAATGTAACGGGGGTCCAAATCATGAAATAACGCTTTTGGTCGGCTTTTCGTAAATTCTCACATATCGCAGGAATTCTAATAAAGGTGAAAGATTTTATTCGGAAAGTACGTTAGGTGTAATTCAAATACTGGCGCTGTGGCCGCTTGTAAAGGAAGCTTATCCTAACCGGTGCCAACACATAAACGAAGAAGAAATACGGGCGCTGGGGGGTCGCTTCGCGTTATTTAAACGCTGATGCAAAACTTTAATTTCCTAATTACGTTATTTCACGTTCAAATTGATAGATCTCATGTTATGACATAGGGCACCCGCGATGTAAAGCTACTGTAGTTAAAAGTGGAAATTAATATTTTTTTTTTTCTTTCGTTTCGTTTTCGATATGCCTAGCGGGTGCACGTAATAATAACGAAGTATACATTTTGTTTTTTCATACGGATTACGAAAGAATTCTATGTATTACGATGAATGATAATAGACTTTATTGTAAATGTACTGCCATAATCATATAATTATATTACGAGAGCCTACGAGAATAGCTATAAATATTATTCCTGTAAAGATTAAAGAAGAAAAAAAAATTGAGGATGTTGGCACAAAAATACTAGGTACATTCAATGTAAATAGAGCATATTTTCAATGTGTCTGAAAAAAAAGTATGTTTTGTAATATAAACATTGCAAAAGAAAATAAAATTATTAAACAAAATTATTCCTTGATTATTAGACATTAGACACCTAAACACCTTTTATGTTTAGTATGAATTCTTAAAGAACGTTGTACACTATGGAGGTTTCTCACTCTTTATCTCTCACTTTGAACTATTTTAATTTTAACTTAATTAAGTATATAAATAGAAAACGTTCAATGTAATTGGTATACGTAATGTTTATGAAACGTGCAATGATAAGTGCCATTACGTTTATAGGTTATGTCACATAATTTCTTAACCTCCCACCCGGTAGTGTTGACTGTTGATAACTGTTGCGAATTATCACGCATGTCTTTACGTATTTTGTGCTTCAATCTATTATTATAATTAATTTTCATGAAACGATCTTACATGGAGATGGAGCGTTGCAACAGCGGTGTATCTAATAAGGGTAAGGATCAAATTATTTCTTATAAAGCAATAGCATGTTATGTTAGAATCTGTGATCTGTTGTACAAGACTTGGTTTATTACTGTTATTTTGGAATTAATCTTCTGGTTTTAGTCGTTCTTGTTGAGCGGAATGTCACTCCGCAGGGTATACCATTACTTAATCCAACTATCATTGCCAAAAAGGGCTCGAATGACCTGGTTGAGTTAGCAATGGAAATACAACAGGTATTTTTAATACTTATATTTGTTATATTGCCAATGTTCAATGATGAAAATGAAGGTGAACTCTATTACGTTATATAATTGACTTTCCTTACAGGCCGATAATTATGTTAAAGCCAATGTATGTAACAAGTTACAAATGATTGCGCAACAGATGAATTTTCTTAAGAAACAAGCTGAAACTGTTCTAAAAGAGGCAAAACAAAATTCTATACTCAATCATGCTGCGTGTAACTTTGTTAAACATCCAGGACACGTCTACCATTTATACCAGAGAGAGTCCGGACAGATTTATTTTTCTATGCTGAGTCCAGAGGTATGCTTTTAAATAAATAATCTTATAAAGTTATACTTAGCAAAAATATATTTGTAAAATGTGCAATGGATGTATTTCTATCTCGCAGGAATGGGGTGCCTCCGGTCCACCACATCGTCATAAAGGCTCCTTCCGACTGGAATATGATCGATCATGGACACCTTTATCTGAGATTTCGACTAAGGATAATGAACTTACCATAATTAATAAATTTCTTCAAGCTACTGAAACTTCCATGTGCCCTTCTATCATTGACGGTATGATCGTGGATTCGTGATATCAAGAATGCATCACATTGATCTACTAGTACGAAAGAATAGGCACTAATTCTTAATTTCCTACTGTATATTTGCGCTCATGAATGATCAGTTTAATAGGTAATAGAGATGCAATTAAAGATTTATTGTTCGTCCCATAGGGATTTATTCGCGTCTTAAGGATAAATCATCAACGATACTTGGACTTGATTCATAATGGATTTGGAAATAGACGTTTCATCTTAAAAAGTACTTATTACTTCAACAATGATATATTTATTGTTAAAGAAACAGTCATTTTTCATAATATATATTAACAAGTGTTTCTTCAATGATTCACTAACAGTTTAATGCCACAAGTGACAATGTTTCTATGAAGTAACCTTAGATCCGATCAAAATCAATAACGAGTCAAACAAATTGATATGCTAATATAAGATAAATAAGCGGACTGATCATTGTAATATGTTCGTGTACGATTAGAGGCCTATTCACATCAATTAAAGCTAATAATTATTGTAACTGTACAGAACTAATCACTAGGCAAATTCTACATAATCAGAAAGTAGACATTCTTTTTTTTTTTTAAAGAAAATTTATCAAAACTTATTCGCGTAAACAGAATTTCCAATTTGTTTCCGCGCATGCATCGTGACAATTTCCTATTTGAATACTATGATTTTACTTATAATTGAATATTCACGTGAATTTTACTTCTGTGAAACAGTAGCCGCGTTATAACTCGTAAAAGTATACTTACGTACTTTTACATTTGCATTAATCGGCAATGATTAATTCGACGTCACAAATGTACAATTCGAGGATAGATACTCGTTACTTATAGTCAGTTTTGAACACAACTAACATCATTATGTAGAGAATGCATAATAAAAAAAAAATCAATGTGTATTTTCCTCTGTTTCTTTACATGTTTTTATAGAATGTCCTGAAATTAAAGGAAAGAAGACCATTGCTCCCGTTTGGCACGTGAAGCAAAATGAGCCTACAGAGAAAAGTGATTTAACTGCGTGCATGTATTGCGGCAGATGACAAAACCAGACAGGAAGTCACGTGTTCCTGGAAGTTCAATGATATTATTATACAAAGCGCAACTGATTTCGCTAACGTTAAATGTGCCATAAGAGCCATTTTCTCTCGAAAGACAATTCGAATCCTAGGAACGAATTAAGGACACGGAAACTAACGCAAATCATCAATTAAGGTTACGATGGCTTCTTTTTGTCTTGGTATGAAACCGTTCGCGTCATGTGGTATTCACACGATGTGCTGTGAATAAAAAAAATAGTGAATCAGTTAAAAAGATAAACTGAAACGTATAATATTCGATTTCTTTAACTTACATTGTTTTGGTATCCTAAGAGGTTCGTTATCCTTTATAAGACACTCGTGCGTTTGAGTATGAAACAGATATTGCAGGAGAAGCTGTTTATCTTCTCCGACACAAGGATCATAAAAACCAGGCAACTGGCTCTGTAAGGATAAGACATCTAGCTTACATTAAAGGACCAATTCTCATCGATGAGTAACAGTGGCAATAACAATGAAATAGTAACCTTCGATGCATTGTGAAGAACAAGTTTTGAGTCTTTGACCAGACATTGCAGTGGGATAGTTACATCTATGACTTCATCTCTATGACCGTTAACTCCATCTTCCCCAAGATTTCTATCTTGAGGATAGACAAACCTTCCATAAAGTGCCTTCGTAATAACTAGACCTCTCTTTGCTTCCTCTTCTGATCTAATTCTACTGAAAGTAGCTTTCATAAGATCAACAGCTGCCCTGGCTTCTCTTTGTTTTTCCAACATCCGAGATTTATTCATCTCTCGCTGTTTCTCCTTGTCGCGTTCTTTTTGCTCCCGCATCACCGGGTCGATGATCAATTTTTTTACAATCGTCCACGTTATTAGTGGCGCCACTGTCGCGTAAAATACTGGTGCCGGGAATACCTCGTCGCACAATTGGATTGGAAACGCATACGTTTGAGAAGCGCGACTCAGTTTGATTTTCAAGGTCACACCCATTGGTACTCCAACTCTGACTGCTGCTGAGAGTGCACTGTGCTTCGATACTTTCTTTTCAGCACCGTATTCCACGAAAGCTCCAAATGTACCAGCTCTGCAACAATTAGTAGCTTTGGATATGCTATTGCTGATAAACATTATTAAAGAGAGGATACGAATAGCAATACTAACTTTATACATCCACGTAATTTCATTTGTCTTTCCTCCATTTTGTAGGTATAATTAAGGCTCGCGTACGAGTGCAGGATTCCAAATTGTATTGAAAAAGCAGTGTACGATTGAGATGTGTCTCTTACTATCATTGTGCTCATTGCACTCTGTAAACCAGCCCTATACGTGAGATATCCCACTGTATGTTTATCTAACTGCATTGCCAATGCTATAATTAATGATTCCATCAATCAAAATGTATTAATCAATTTTATCGGTTTATCTAAATCTAGTGACGGATGTGTACGTACTTCCCACGAGACCCGGTCTAATCCCGTGTCCTGTGAATTGTAAAATTGTTGCCCCATTGCAAAATAATCTTTTTGTTAACGTTCTAAATCCTTTTAGTGATATTACAGGTCCGTTTCCAGCACCGACATCCAATTCTATCCAGCCTTTTGCTGATACTAAACGTCTAGCACCAACGTTAATAGAACCTGTGCCAGTTCCATTTTGAGTTCCCAACTGACCAGACATCGTAATGGTGTCTCTTAATGTCAAGGGAGCTTCTATCGATTGAGCAAATGACATGCCGCTAACTTCAACCGATGAAAAAATTCCAGGCCTGTAAAAGTGATTGGTACTTTACGTTACCAATATATTGGCGTGATAAATGAAATTGATAGTTTCAAATAATATCTTACGGCTCTTCATAGTCATCATCGTATCTACTAAAAAGATCTGTTGCATTAATGTTGACGATAACGCTGCCCTTGGGATTTGTACGTTGCTGTAGCCTTCTTTCTTCTCTTTCTCTTGCCAGGCGTTCATACTCTTCTCTTATTTCCTGAGGAGTCTTTGTACGTTGAACAATTTCCCATCCCTCTGTTTCGAGGCCACGGGTACCCAAAGAGTCATAAATTGCTCTCTGGTGAGGGTCACTTAAAACTGCATAGATCATTATAATTATTATTTCATATGTCAATCTATGTTAATTACGGCACAAAGTTTAAATAGATGATACCTTCATACGCTTTCTTTGTACGATTGAAAAGAACTTCAGCCTCTTTCTTAAGGACGGGATCTGCATGTTTGTCTGGATGGTATAATCTACTTTGCCTACGATAAGCATTGTTAATTTCTTCAGGAGCTGCCTGCAATTACAGAATATAATATTAAGTCATACATATACA
>JARQSV010000643.1:190665-222742 GCA_030142285.1 Calameuta idolon
CCCCCGCCCCCGCGCCCCCCCCCCCCCCAGATCAGACTGAAAAACACATGGGAAAATGTTTTCGGAGCGAAGGCGCCCGTTCGGAAGTGTCGCGATAAATTCTCAAAATCGATGGCTCTGGCTCTGGTCCAGGAAGAGCAAGATTTAGGATGCAAGAAGAAGGGGGGGTACCCAGTCGGCGCGTGCGTTGGACTGTTTGGAGAACCCTTGCGAAATTGGGACGGATCACGAAACTCTTTTTCTTCTTAATGAGGTGGGGGGGCCCAGGGCGGGGGGGGCCTGGTTAGCTCTATTTTTTCAGGCATCCCTTAACGACAGGGGTCGTTCCAGGCATTTGCTTCAAACTTCAGGTCGTTGGATACGCACGAGGGTGAGGATGACGAAATGCCGGTCAGGTGGGTTATTTCGAAAGTCGTACTCCTTCGGACCGATTCAAATCTCCCGCCATTAGCGTATGGGGCCTCAAGACGATAATGTTGAAATAATAAGGGTGGAAAAAAAATTTCTTTTTACCTCGTTTCTTTTTTAGCAATGGATTTTTGGAAAATTTTTTTTTTGGACTTTTCGTCACGTTACAAATTTAGGAGGGAGGGGGGGGTTGGAGGGGGTTCCTGTCCTGCATTTGGGAATTGGCTCGGTGGGAAGTGCAGGAGAATCACGGATGCTAATCTTGGAGGCTGGGTCTTAGGGTACATTGATATATTGTCCAACGACAGAGTAGCGTTCGGTGTGAATGGCCGACATACCCGTGGAGTCTATACCTATAGCGACGATTGTAGTCAACATGAGGATTCACGTAGTTGGCAAGAATCCCAATGGCCGCTGGAGAGACACAGTGATTAGGAGGAATCGTTATCGTCGTCCGATGTTATCGTAGTGACTGTACGGGTAACGGAAGTGTATTTCAGTATCCGTGACCTTGCGTTCTGCGAGTACATCGTTCGGCTGAATCAATCTTAATGAATATTTTTAGAAACGGAGGCAAACAAGGGCATAGTTTAAGGGCGATCGGTTTTTACGAACGCTCGCGATTATCCGTGTCACGTTGTTACGTAACCTAATCACGTCGAACCTAACTGTCGAGATTCAGCACGGGAGAGCCAGAAAATTTTCATGGATTGAGGCAATTTTTTTAATCCCTAATATCAAATTTTTTTTTTAGTCGAATTTCGAATCGGTCATTTTTTTTCTTATTATAATTCAAATTTCTTACACGACACTGTAACTATTGTCAAAATTCATGACCGGACGAACCGTGCGTGACATCGATCAGTTTATTAACTAATTTAACGCTTCGTGCGTGCGAAACGAAAACTGTGCCAATTTCCATAAAATTCGTAATACACGATTCTCGTCCGGTTTTTTTTTTTTTTTTTTTGGAATTTATATAAAATAATTTTACCAAAATTCTATCGATCCTCTTTTACAATCTTGCGTATGCATCCACGCACTAACTATTAATTATCGACGATATATCTAATTGGGTGATACTACTTTTTTTTTTTTTTTTTTTCAAAACACTCCAATCTACACAGTAACAATAATAATAATCGATACTTGGATCAATGCTATGTATAAACGTTGCTGCGTATTAATATAGTAAACATGATAAGTGGCATAAAGTGGAATTAAAGGATAAAAAAAAAATTAACACATTGAAAATACCTCGTTCGATGCTATTCGTGCTATGACGTACTTATTACGTCACGACGAGGTCGAGATACCATTCGCTGATTGGCTCTCGTTCGAGATACCAGCAGATGAGCTATCTCCTGTTGATGACCTCTTGACCCCACGCTTCGAGTTCTCCTGCACCCCAGCCTCATCGTCATTGTCACCATTGGCCATTATTATTATTTGAAGAATATTCGCTACGAATAATTTTGTGTGCCCCATTTTTATTTCTCTCTCTCTCTGTAGAAATTTTCGAAATCCAACTAGAAGTCGAGTCTCTTTCTTGCTCCGTAATGTCATTGAAAGTGTCATAAGTTTGGTAAATAAGACGCTTTCAATAAATCTCCCCTTCTTTTCTAATCTCCTTCTTCCTCCATAGATTCTCATAATCAAGATCCGTCCGTTCCTTAATAAAATTACACCCAGTATATCTTAGGCCATACATGATCGTTCTTCGGTCGAGTTTCGAAATGTCACAGCTGCGTTTGGTAATATGATGGGGATGCTGGGGAGGGATAGAGGGGGACAGGAGGGGGGGCACTGAAATAATCGAAGGTACATATCACATTTCCATGAGCTACGAGCAATGAGCCATAATGTATAATAAGACGTGAGTCCGACTGGTGCCCCCCCTCCCCCCTCCCTCCATCCCTCCTGTTCCAAAGTCGTAATTCAGCCACGATTACGAGCCGCGCAAACTGCATCGTTGATAAGACGAACACCGAGAGTCAGCGTGATTACCGAATTCCGAAAAAGGTACGACAGCTGGAAGATAAAAATTTTCGTTATTATCACTTTTGGTGATAACAAAAAAATCAATGGTAGTGGATTTTCGAAAAAAAAAAAAAAAAAAAATTTTGATGAAAAATAGGGTGAGGGGTTGATAGGGGAGCGAGCGATAGCGAAACTTTTGCTGTTTAAATTCTTCGCTAATTGTGTGCCCCCCGTACGAGGCACGTGCCCCAAGCATGTGGGGCTTGTTCGCTCCGTAGGAACCCCTTGGGCTATTTGATCTCCCCTGATTAGCTGGGTACGACCCCCCTCACTCCCCCCCCACCATCCCCCCCACCATCCCCTGTGACTTACCGATACCATTATGGGTGTGGCTTGTACGTGTCTCTGTGTGTTGTTCCTCGATTATCCTACTGTGCACTGGGCTGCTGGGTATTAACGAGGTGGCAAAGGGAGCACAGCGATTGCGATAAGCACAAACCGTTTGCCAACACACCTGACTGCAACTGGAGATTGCTATGCGATACTTGGCAGACCGCATCTGCTATTATGCAGACTGTATTTACGTATGACTTTTTGCTCTCAGCTACTTGGGACTTCGCGTTACCTCGGACGCTTTTTCATTAGATTAGGCGCGCACGTTGTACGGTGTATTATGCACTTTTCGTGTTCTTTGTCGCGGGTGGAAATTTTTGTACGTGAATTTTTTTTGTTTGGATTTCAGAAACAATTTTTTTGGGTCACAAATGTAGGCGATTTTTTTTTTTGCGAGGATTTTTTTATGACAAAACTTTTTTTGGGGGATGACATTTTTTTTTTATTCGTAATTCTCTCGTACGAGGGTGATTGTTGCGAGAAATTGTGGTCAGTCGGACGGGTATGTGAAAGCGCGGTAAATTCAAATCGCGCGAATCGGTGGGGATTGAAAATTTGTCATTATGGAGACTATAATTCGATTGCTTAATCGAGGTTAATCGATTGTCAGCGAATTTTGATTTCGAAATTTTTTTTTTTTTTTTTTTTACATAAGCGTACGCCTCAAGGCACTTCAAAGTCTCCTGCGCCCGATTGCCCAAACTTCGAATCGCTGACCGTTCGAGATCCGGAGTCTTCGTCGAAGCGAAACTCCTGCTTCCTCGCGTCCTACTCGAGGCGACAGGACGCGATATCAGGAAAAGAAGACGAATAATCGTGCGCACGTATCTGTTTTCTTGGACGTTAAAGGCTATGACGATACTTTCTCTCCCTTTGCCTGAACGTGATGTCACTCGGCGATCGTATTTCGCTTATCGGGGCTGAATAACTCTTCCTCCCGGTACCTCGTGCTCTTTCAGGAATTTCAAGGAAATCCTCCAGTTCGCGCTTCGGGTGCCCGTAACTTTTATCTCGATTTTCATTTTTACTCGTGTTCACTTTTTTTTTAAAAACTTCAAATTTGCATTTTTTTTTTTTTATAATAACAACAATCACACGTACATCGGAGACCTTTTGGTTCTATCTTCCTGTGTCCTCTGGACGCGCTGGACGTATCGCACATGAGGCAATTTCGTAACACGAGATCGGGCGAAGCTCGATATCTCCCTTGGGTATTATAATTTCTTTTCAGCATTAAAAAAAAACATACCTCTGTTATGATAACTCCGCGAGCCACTCTCGCCGTTTAGCTGTTTTGATAAAATCGGATACGAATCGGCTGCAGGTTGGATCTAGGCCACGGCAAAATTTTACGCTGACTTTATTCGTTGCCGTGTAAATTATTTCTCTTGTCAATCAATACGAGCGCGCTCGATGTTATCTATTGGCTTTATTGTTAAAATTTAATTTTTTTATTATTACGATTTTTTTTTTTTTTTACGATTTGTGCGTTCAAACACGTGATTCGATCGATGGGTGTAAGCGCTGTTTTAATTAGAGCGAATATAGTAAACTTGATGGGGGGGAGGGCGGGAGGAGAAGGGGGGGGGGGGTAGAGTCGTCATCATTCGACGTCCATTGCTATGTCGTTACGTAGTAGCGTTATTGATTACTCGTAGACTCTGATTTATTTTATTATACACTCTTGTATACGTCAATCTTATAAACAAAAGGACCTACTAGTTCTTATCAGTCTTATCAGGCCTGGTGACCGGTAAACGGATCTCGGTAGATTGTACAATGTTATTATCGCGATAAAGGCTATTTGGTCTAGATAGACAGTGCACAATATTTATTTGTCGTTTGATTAATTTTTCGCTCGATTGCCGAACCTGTCTCGATAAATCGATCGATCGAGAATTAATAACGAGCCTATCGATTGGTCCACGGTAAATTGGATGTCACGTTGATCAGCGAGAAATCGTATGAGTCTTACTGTAATTCGGTCACCAATTAAATATAGTTAGGAATTTTTTTGAAAAAAAAATTTTTTATAAAAAAATTTTTTTTTTCGTAATTCCTCTTTTTGTCTGTATTTTATTTTTTTTTTAATTGATTATCTTCAAATTTGCATTTACTCTTGACCGATCTTTACTACTGCTTAAGGTTATCATTTTTTTTTAAATTTAATCGTACCAAAATTTTTTTTATTCTAGTCTCGTGCCAGTCTCCTTTATCTATATTTTTCTCCCTTTCTCCCCCCCCCCCCCCCCCAGTCTTCCTGGCATCGTACGTACAAGGGAGTACTCAACTGGTATCGGTGTCCAGTTACATTCAGTTCCAGTTACACGTGCCTCGAGCATCGAACCATACGATACTTGGTACCTAGAGTCGCCTGCTGCAGGCAACTGCGTTTTCTGCCCTTTAGGCGGGTTTACACGAGGATATGTTATACCGAGTTACAACGGTAGCAGGATATGCAGCGACACGAATTAATTGAAATTAGGCTGATAAGGGTTTTATTCGTTGAAAAAATTACGATAACACGTGCCGTTCGTCATTGTCAAATAGCAATCACGAAGTCGAGTATCATTTATTTATCTTGACGGATACTTGAGTACGTTGCAAAACGCCGGAGTTTATCGTTTTTTTTTTTTTTAAATTATGCCAAAATTTCATAACCACCAGCCAGCGTGTCTATTATAACGGGTGTGACGTAAAAAAAAGATTTTTTTTTTCCGTTACTGATAAAATGATAATTTTTTTGTTATCAGTCAACGAACGAGTTTTCACGAAAGAATAACAGTGTTGCTAAATGAACGGAGGAGCCACCGGTCCTCGAGTTTCTACGGAGTCGCAACACCTTCGTAATATTTCGTCCTGACGTACGTGACAGAAACCAAATGGCAGTTGTGCAAATAAAGTCACGGACTTGTTATTCGAAGGTTATGCTCCAGGCCAGGACGCACGCACTCGACTCCCTGCCCCTGAAATATTCGTAATCTAAAGTTACCAAATTGACCTCGGTGGGTTCCTTATCGTCTTAAACGGCGACAGGTTCTGCTTAGTCCTCGAGCCTGTGTTTGTGCTTCGGAGGATTCCGAGAACGTCGCTGCGGTGTGTTCGTGCGACGATGTGCCTCAGGGTCAATCGGGGCCAATCGGGAGGGACGAGGAGATTGGTGGCGATCGATCCGAGTGTCTGTTGGAGGTTAGGACTGCCGGTGATCCGATATTCTCTTGGAATACTGGACGATCATTGGCTGTCAACTTATTGGCTAGTTTTTTTTTTTTTTTCATTTTTTTTACGTTTGATTCACTCTGGTCTTACAGGTCGCGCTATTATTTCACGTAGGGGTCACGTGCGACACTTTTTACCGTAGGTATGCTCGATCGGTGCTATTGTTCGGTTCTGACGAAGTCGCTGGTCGTCGGTCACGAGAATCGTCATTACCTGGATTTTAATCAAGATATACCATTCTGATTATCCGATCGATAATTTATATTGTTATTTGAGTATAATTGCTTATTACACGTATATTTGTTCGTGTCAGATATACATTGTAGTGGAATTGTGTTTATGAGCTATAGTGTGTTAGGTCGGTTGAAGGGAGAGAGAAAAAAAAAATTTTTTTTTTTATAGTTAACAACTTCAGCTCTGAATTACCGACCGATTGCATGAGCACACCCGTCAAGGAACTGAACTCGCCGGTTAGGAGCGCCAATCGGAAGAGACAGTATCATCACATGTCAACGTCATCGCATTTCGACAATAATCACACACCCAGCAAAGTCCCAGCTTTGATTCACTCTACCAGTTCATCCCACGTCGGTCATCATACCTTGGAGGAGCCTAAGGGTTCCTCCACACCGGATACCCTGCAGATCGCGACGAACGGTAGCGTCTCTACGTCAAGCGCACCTTCGACGCCTACCGCCGCGACGGACACCACCGTAGCCGTAATCGGTTCCAGTAACAACCCGACCTCCTCGACAGCCACGAAGCCGCCTTTCAGCTACGTCGCTCTGATCGCCATGGCCATCGAGCAAAGCGCGGAAAAGCGCGCCACCCTAAGCGAGATCTACGCGTACATCACCGAGAAGTTTCCTTACTTCGAGAAGAACAAGAAGGGCTGGCAGAACTCGATACGTCACAATCTTTCGCTCAACGAGTGCTTCGTGAAGATTCCGCGAGAGGGTGGCGCCGATCGCAAGGGGAACTACTGGACGCTCGGTAGGTCACTGTCGGGGAATCCCCGGTCTGTGTATATGGGACATTCGAGAAGGGTGCGCGCTCTTGACTATTTATACGCTTTCAACGTATCTTGCAGATCCTCGACACAACAATATGTTTGAAAATGGAAATTATAGAAGACGAAGACGCATGAAACGCTCGTACAGAACGACGCCTTATCATAAAACGTTGTTCAGCGATGCGTTTCCGTCGCCTCACGTTCATCTTGGTGCCACGAGGAATCTTTTTGCACCGCCGCCGCCGTCTTATCCTCACGCTTACAATAGATACGAGTCAAGGTAACGATCGCGTTTGAAATTAATTGTACGATCGGTTTAAAAAGAAGATACAGTCGCTTTTCTTTATTTATTTATTCTATGCTCTTATTCATTCTTATTACAGTCCCGCCTGGAGTCTACAGCAATCGCAGCTACCGTACAGTCCCTGCCAGGCGGCCAATCTCAATGTAATTAGTTGAACTTATTCCTAGGAAGACTTTCGACTCGTCGAGAGTCTTCGAATTTTTAAATATCCCCTTGTACAAGCTTCCACTTCTCTTCCCGCAACTCAGGCGCCGTATCGTATGTTGCAGCTTCAGCCACAGCTGCAACCAGTGCAGTCTATGCAGATTTCGACCATGAACGGTTACAGTCAACTCAGCACCTCGCTAGGTGAGTACTTGATCTGATCGTAAAGACAGTCTCTTCCTTGTCCAATGGACAATCGACGACATGACAAAGCTTCTCAAGGCAACTACCTGGACATTCCAGGTGGTCCCACCAGTTCTCCAGGGTCTGTAGGCGGCGGTTCGTTCAGTAGCAGCTTTCAAGCTTGCGGAAGAAGACACGATTCAGCCATGTTGTCTGACACCATGCCAAGATACTCATATTGGTCCGACGGTGGGTAAAATTTTTCTTTTTTTTTTTACTTTTTTCTCTTAGACTGTGATTTTCCATTTTCTTTTGTCCTACTCACACTTTGCTCGAGTACATCAGTATTTTTTCTGAGAATCCTGTCCTTGTCGAAATCCAAAGACAATGGAATCACACGTCACGAGATGGAGAGAAGTAAGACATATATCTTGGGCAATGCAAGTCCCGTGTTCGGAAATCAAGATCGAGAACCTGTGACCGGTCGCCGTGAATAATTCAGATCGATGAGAACGTCACGGCGCGACGCCCATTCGCTCGCGTCGCGACGGCGGATAATTGCTTGTCGATTGGCACCTTTAATTAATACATATGAAATATAAAGAAAATTATTGTAACTTATTTTTTGTATATTCTAGATATTTTCTTCATTCTTCCCTTTTTTGTTGTAACAGTCAGCGTCAAAGAGGAGCCTGGTAGTAACACGATGACGTCCGGTGGCGTCGGGACGGTCAGCTCCATCATGGTAAGACCCTCGACGACGTCAAGCGTCTCTTCGACGGGTTTTCCAGGCGTCGACTTTCAGTCCCTTTCCAAGTATTCCCTGTGAACTTCGTCAAGCTTCTACCGACGTTACCATCGGCATCCGCCATTTTGATTTCACGCAGCATCCCCATTATGGATCAAATCTTATCGGAACACTTGTACTTCTTGGGACAGGACGGTTTCTCGAGTAAGGACTCCTGACGATGATCCCGTTGCTCTCCGGATTCAGAAGAGTCCACGAGATTCAAGTCCTGCCGATGAAACTTTTACGATCGATGAGCTCTTATTATCAATTGGAAAACGTAATCGATTCGTTGACGATTATTATATGCGCGCCAAGCCTTATCTCAGGATTTCCCTGAATCTCAAAATATTATTTCAATCAATTGCGACAACGAGGCTTCGTCCTGTTCGATATTGAGACTTGCTTGTATACAGAAAATTATTCGTAATAATCGCACCGCCCGAAGTTAGCCTCTACATTTTATTACTGTGTCCCAGAGCCAACTTCAGGGCGATGCGTTTCCCACGAAAAACCGTATACACACAACATAGTGAATTATTCTCAAGTATCGATCGAATTTACTTTATCAAAATTACTAAAAAAACTGAGATAGGGTTACGCTTATGGAAAATCAAAATAAAATTGAGATAATGATAATAGTCATTTTAAAAAAAAGACTCCATAGATTTTTACATTGGAATGTATTGTTTCACTGTTAGACAGTATTCGATCCGTTCCCTTCGAATCGCCATGCCGATTTGCAATGACCTTTGTCTCGAGCATGGGATTCGCAGGTCAAGGAATAAAGCGCGTTATCGATTACACGAGGAAGAATAATAATAATAATAATACGAAATAATTCTCAAAAAACTGTTGCGATTCCCTCAAAGCGCACGCGTGGGATATGAAAGTGCAAAAAGAATCGTTACGTCTGCACGTGCTCGAAGAATCTTACGTTACAAGAATGAGACTCTCCTACTCAAAGGAAGACATCGAACTCCCTCTTACTGTGTGAACGCACCTTTAGTCGCGAAACACAGATAATCATTGTATTGTCAAGTAACATCAATGTATATGTATATCGTTAAGAAAATTGACACATTACAAGTACGTTAAGTTTACGGTTAAGTTAATTGTTCAATAAATCTTCGAAAAGATAAATTCCGTATAAACAAATAAAAAGCGACAATTAAACGAATAATCGATAACGGACGGAATGATAATATTTGTTTTATTTTTTATTTTTTTTCTTCTAATTGTATTGGCTGCACTGTGAGAATCATGCAATTAGGCAGCTGACACGCAAACACTATACACGTATCATAAACAGACACAAAACAAACACGTGTAATACAATGATAAAGATAGCGATAAGGGTATCGAATAAATTTCAGTTATTTATCGTCAACTGACGGTGTTATCCTTTACTCGTTATCCCGCTTTGATCTGATATTAATTAATGTAATTGTTTGGGTGGTTCGATGCCAGTGTGTGGATTATATATGTATGTAGACTGATATAGCATAGCGGACTATAAAATGGCGGAAGCTACTCTCCCGGAAGCTGCGGTCTCCGTAACCTAGACAAGCCAGCTCGCGTGGCAAACCGGAAAATCAAATCTCCAAGCTCCGCCTATCATTTGCTACGCGAATGGGACCTGCCATGGCGGGACCAATGGGCGTGAATGTTAGTAAAAGCGTGTTTAGCAAACACGCGGAGTCGTAAAGTTTATATCCACGATAAACGAGGAGTGCCGGGCTTCCTGCGTTAACGCGACGCCTGCGTCGGGACGCACGGAATCCGCCAATAGCGCCGTCACGTTACACGCATGGGACAGTAGAGCTTGGACATGCGCGTAAATGTTGTTATAATATCCCATTTCCATGTTCCCGTCAGTTGAGGTCGTACCTCAGTACCTAAGAACGCCTCATGGAAACAAGATTCTTCATACCTAAACGGCAGCCCATGAAATTGTGGACCTGGCAAAAAGAATTTTTTCATAAATGACTTTACATACTTTTTTTGACAATTTTTATTTTACCTAAGACATTCTACAGTATAATTGTAGTATAAGTTACTGTTGGTCCAAGAAGCCAGAGTGCGTTAAGCCTGGCGATAAATCATGCATCGGACATGCGATTGCAGCTTGTTCCACCTTCAAAGAAAGTGGTACACGATTGAGCACGTATTCTTGCACTGCGATAAAGTTTTAAGGATTTTGCTTGAGCTTGAGTAAATATATGTATTAGAAAATTATTCTGTGACATCAGGTTGATCAGGAGATAGAAATTGTTGAATGAAAGAAATGAGAATTTTATCTTGACTCGGTGAAGAATCAAATTGAGTAGCTGGTGAATAATTAGCAGATGGGGTTAGAGAATATGAAACAGAGTGTATAAGAGTACATGAAAATATATATGAGAGTATATATGAATGTACCAGGGGGATGAGGGAGGAACCTGTGGAAGGGAGTAGGTCTCGTTGCCAAAGCTCCACCCACGTAGGAACATTCAGTGACTCTCAATTTGTACTGATATCAGTGTGATTTGAGAAATTTATGAGCATTCTTTTGTCTGAAATCTGATTGATCGGTTCGAAGTGGTAAACTAGGTAATGGTGTGGGACGAAGAGTGTTGACTATAAAACAATATCAGAAATGAAAGATAAACCGATGAAGCTTTATACTATTTTTCATAATGAATTTTCTTTGTGAATTCATTTAAATAATTTATTACTTCATCTACCTCTTGTATATACAAACCAAAAGAGTCATTTTTTGTTATCCCTTTTGATAATCAATAGGAGAAACAATTTACATTAGTCCTTAACCAGTCATGTGGCATCTGAGAGACTAATTGAGATACAGGCAGATACTTTATATAGAAATCACTATGAGGGTTGATCCAGAAACTTGTGATTCTTTTGAAAAGAATCATAAGACATAAGATCCACAGTAAACTGCAACTCTTACCAAATCTGAAACTCTTACCCTTGAGATAATATCAGGAATTATTACTAATCCATATATATTATTTACCCATAGGATTCCTTGTACCCGTCAGATAACATACGGACGGATAGATAATCAAACCGGATAAAAGAATCCTTTTGCTTCTGATAACGAGAACGTAATTCATAGTGAATTTCCATGAAGCCTGACTGCAGCCCATGGTAGACGTGCACTTATGATTGATGGTTTCCTAAAAGCGCAGGACACACAAACAACGTTAATAAAGAATTCCTTCAGGAAAGAGAATGCACTCCTCTAGAAGGATTCCTTGGGGACGTTTTCTCAGAATGTTATTTCCGAATTTCCTCCAATTGTTTGATACGCGCATCACTCTCAACATAAACATAAGATAGTCGAGCCCTGCACAAATATACACGTTAATCTTCACGTCCATCCCCATAGCCATATCCAAGTCAAAAAGTAAACTCTTGGTAAGCCCATTAAATGCCCGCCAAACACTTAACGGACAGTCCTCACCATTCTTTTTTTATTCCTTTCTCCTCTCTCTCCATTTACATTGAGCTCTCTTACAGGAGTTGAAAAGATTTATGCCGTTTACAGCCTGTCGTCGATTCCTCCCAGAGAGATCCTAAAAAAAAAAAAGAAAGGCTTATAGTACCGACACTATGTATACTGCAAATAATCAGTGTTAAAAGGACGACAAAGAAGCTTACTATTAATTGGACTTTGATCGTATTCAAATTTTGAATTGTCCCCTTCGACGACAACGATAACAGTTACAAATGATCTATAATAAGACGGGGAATTATTGTACGGTGGTCGTAAGGAATTAAAATTAGAACAAGGAACGTACGTTAGAGACTCGGATGATTTTCATGAAGTGGAAGAGGACGGACAGATGGAGGCTGACGAAGAGGGAGGAGGAGCGAAGAAGCGAAGGTGAAGCACGAAGCGCTGACTGACGCTCGACAGCTGACTGGTGTCTTGTGTCTAAAACAATTCAATGTCTGGAATGATGACAGAGTCGAGCTATTTCGCAATTGAAAATAATTCATGCGTTAAAATATGATTATTTAAGTTTTAAAAGAATATTTTACAGAAAAACTAACCATTAAGTGAATCCCAGTTTCTACGGGAAACGAAAAGACTCCAATCCGCGGTGTCATCGGAACGTGCTGGCTTATTCCGGATGGTCGACAGGCATGTGTGTTACTTGAGTGGAACATGCACGTTCACGTGTGCATATGTGGAAAACGGTGCGTGTCAAGGGGTAGAAGGCGGAGGTGACGTATAGCGACAGGCAAAGCAGGCGTGCCGACCGTTTAGGCGACTATTAGCAGCCACGGGATTCCACACGTGCGCCTGACTCGCCTCCGAAGACATCGTCGAGAGATCCATTCGAGTATTTTCCTTTTACTTTCTTTAGTTAAGATCCTCGGTCTCTTATTTTTTTCCTTCTATTTGCCTTCTTAGCCCTTTTTGGGCTTGGAGGTGTTAATGGCAATTGGCCTGAGGGCATCCCTGGAGAATTGGCATCGTACCGGGTATGTTTGGAATTGAAATTGAGCACTTGGACTTTGGAAGCGACGATTAAGACTTCCCCTGAGTGAAAAGGTCATGGGTCAACGCCACGTGAATTCGTGCTGAATGACAATCCGTCCGGATAGTCTGTAGGTTAACAGATTGCTCTATGAATTTTGGACACTTTAAATATAAATTATTGAATTTACAATGCACCTGGCGCGGAGTCTTGCGTTTAGGATTTTAAGGGCGACAAGGAAATCGTAAATTAAATTCTAGTTACCTAATATCAGTGGCTACTGCGATATGACGAATGGCCTGAGTGGAGGTTATGTTTCGGAAGCTGTCGGCTGGCTGTCATAACGACAACTGAAGTCAGGAAGACACTATTCAATGTTTCGAAATCATAAAACGACGTAGTCTCGGCCAGGATGAGGCACAGTTTGTCTGAGCCGAGTGGACAGAAAATAGTGGGACTAATGTCGGCTATAAAATTCTCGACATCAGAGACATCGGGAGTTTCTTTCGCGTAACACAAGCAACTATTAGTAGAACGATCCATCTGATTTCTAGCAGACTACACGAGGAACAGTCAGGTAGCCCTCGAAGTTAACCAAAATCGAGTGCAACTATTTAAAAGCACTGATAGCTGTGATTAAAAAAAAAAACATACTTGTAGTAAAGTGGTGAAAACGGAGTGTAACAGGAAGAGGAAGATGGAGTCGCGGGTGGTGTCGAGCATCGTTGTTACGCAGCGGCCATTCGCTCGTCGTCAGCTATCCACATCTCATGGTGTCACCTAGAATCAGTTAATTATACCAGGAAGATCTCTCGGGACCCGGTGCTACTCTTATTAATCTCTTTCTCAGCGTAGTCGACGAGGCTGCGCGCAATGACGTGGGCAATTTGTAGCTGAGTGTCAACGAAGCTATTTCTATTTTTGAGCGAGCGGGCGTACAGCCTGGAAAAGAGTGAGAGACCAAGATGAGCATCCCTCTCGCTCTAACTTTTCCTTACTCTCAATTTTATTTTCACCGACCGTTACACCACCATACGTTTTCGTTTGCTAGTTCCACTCCGAGCCGAGCGAGGCGCCACTTGTGCACGTGGCGACCCCGTAAATTCGCATTCACGACAGCCAGTCCTCGCGAATTCGTTTTAATCTTTTTTCAATTTTCATCGCGGATTTCAACGTCGCTCGTAAAGCATATCGAGCGTCCCGGTATGACGACAGAGACCGTTTAAGCAATTAATTGGTACAATTAAACAGCCAATTCTCGTCCGTCAACGTTTATACTTTTTCTTTAACGTCGCTTCCGGAATGATACTCTTGATACAAGGAACGGCCAGAAATTCCACTAGTGTTTACTATCTGGTATCCGTGCGATTCTCGGAACGAAGATATACAAATTGTCGTGTCTTGCGATCGTGTTGTTTTAATAAGCTTCGGGAAAGGCTTTATATAGTACCAACGTACAAAGGCTTTTGTATACGACCGTCCACCACGTCATCCTGAACCACTTGGATTAAATTCAAGTTCACACCTGTGTTTGATAAGTGAATCTGAGCGCATCAGCAATGAAGTCATTGCTCAGGTAGTGAGTCATTGTCCGTGCCACGAGGTATAATATAAATTCTACAAACCTCCTTTACATCCTCCTACCGACATCTTGGACTCCCCAAGAATAAGACTGCTGACGGAGCTCCTCGTTGCCAAGAGTTACGTATTAAGTTCGTTCGAAGAGGTCGCTTTTATTTTCTGCATCGCCAACCGAACCAAGCATACCTAACCATCGTTAACGCGTTGCACTCGTTTCCTTCATAGGTGCCGCAGCCTCCCCGCGAATCCTCTCCTTGGTGCATTATTAATGAACATATTTTGCCAGGGTACAATGCGCTCTGGAGCACGTACTGCTCGTGCTAACTGCTCTGTTTTCCTGCTTCACTAGCTCTTGAGCCAGCACCGTTATATCCTGGACTTCTATTTGCTGGCATGAATTTACATTTTTTCATACCATTTTTCACTTCACGACCTATTCACCATTGTGACATTCACAAAAAAAAAACGGTTATGATCCATTACGATCAATTCCTTTATTCAAAAATCTTTTCTTTTTTTTAGGTTAATATGCTATGCACTTTAGTACTTTTTTTTTGCGAACCCTTAGCGTTTAATGGACGTGCAGGAACAAGTGGATGGGATTTAGCAAGACGGTAGGTAAATGTTGTAGAAGAGACGTGCGAGTCCCCCCTGAAGATGTTTGCCAAACAGACATGCAGCGTAATCCTGTTAAATATTATTTTACAAACAGGCAGGTGTATCTGTTACAGCGGGACGATGTGTTCAAAACACTTTAAACCTGCTTACCAACTAAATCACCCGGGATACATCGCTCGACATTTACCATCGCAGTGGTGCGCATGCGCGAGCTGTATCCTTTCGGGTTTTTTTAAAAAAAATTTCGTCGATTCCTAGCACGACTGTCGTCGAGGGTATTCCCTATCCCTGACACTTCGCGTTCGTCATATTATACTAACAATATATTTAACTCTTATTGTTCATCGTGTTAGCGTTCGTGTAACTTTTCATACAGAATATTTATATGCGATATAAATTCTTGTGTATACAGGATTTCTTTCTTTCTTTTCTTCTTTTTTTTTTTAATACTTCGCTAATATTCGTCGCGGGAATGAATGATCACGGCAGAATGAAGATACCCAAAATGGCGTCCATTTCTCATCGGCGCTAATCCTCCTCGCCCAGAAGATCCTCGTCGATATTTATACCCTGCAAAACATATTTAAAGGAGTTTCAGGTTAGTGGTTGCATTTTTCAAAAAGAAATATCAAATTTTTATGGACGATAGGGGGATACGTGGGGGGTGGGGGTGCGGGGGGGGGGGGCGACGCCTTATCTAGGAACGTCGCTCCAAATAGGTCCGGGGGGGGGGGGGGGGGGGGGGGGGCGCCTTATCTCGGAACGTCGATCAAAATAGGTCCATGCCCCCCCCCCACCCCCCCATTGAATATTTATTTTCACTAGAAAGAAATCCAAGAAATGTCAAAACGAAGAAAGGATCTTTTGATTAGCTAAGAGGAATTTTCTGTGGAAATTTTTTTTTTTTCAAATTCACCATCGTTTACTTCTTAGGTCATTATAAGTAGCTACAGAAGTTGCTACTCGGAATACGATACGTGTCAGCATACGTGTGTTCCGAAATAGTAGCATATATGCGTCATAAAAATCAGCAGCGTATCATTATGGGCGCGGCACGAAACTGATACAAGCGAGAGTAAAAAAAAAAAGGGAAACGTGGAAGCCGCGTACGAGAGAGGCAGCGAAAGGGAAGAGAGGTGAAAGTAAGAGAAGCGGTCGTCAATTTTTCTCCGAGCTTCTGCAAGACCCTCGGCTTGTTTACGGGACGGCAGTCACGCTGTATTTTGTTTACAGCCTTGTTGCCATAACAACCCACTCCCGAGTCATAGAGAGAGAGAGACGGGAGGGGGGGGGGGGTCTCTCTGGGTCTCTGACCATTTCTATGTTTTGTCACGCCCGCGTCTCCTGCTTTTACTTCGAGCTTCCTCATTAAGCAAAACCATCATACGTATACTTAAAGGTAATGCCTTGTACACAGTGAGACGACTGTGCTTTATTAAAGAAAAAAAAATGAATTTTCACTATTCTCAAGCATTAAAAAACAATTGAATTATCGATAGGCTAACTTTGAACTTGTGAAATTCCATTGAGCCCTTACGTCATTATATTCTTTCTGATACGAATAAATTATTTATATTTATCAAAACTTCGAGCTACAATGCGTTCACGATGGACTTGAACGTGTATCGACTATACGGCTAACGCGTAGGATTCTGCACAGGGTGCACCTTTCTCTAATGCCGGGCACAACGTGTTTTGGTAATACTACACCCTTCTAGAATTACCCGTATGTATTTAAGGGTATTAAGGCATCGTCTAATTGCAGCCTCTTGGCTCTTTCTCTCCTTCTCACGTTCTCCCGTTCTCCCTGCTTCACGCACTCTCTTAATCCCCGATGTTTCATTCGCTTCGGTGTTCAAGGGTCACAGCCACTGGTATTGCATATAGAAGAGGGACAAGTCGAGAGGGTCGAACACGGTAGCAACTTAACGGGTGTTACTAATTCATTGAAACGACATTTATAACTAAAAAGCAACCGCAGGACAAATTGTTTCAGTCATGCGCTCGCAATCAGCTTCGCAGCTCCTGCCGTGACAGAGTTATTACGCGCAACTGCCGCTAATGGCGCTTTAATGCACTCGGCCATTGTTGTTCGGCGGGCTGCAATACCGGATGATAAACTCACATCCGTTTCAGGAAAACATTGGCATGCCAGGGTGCAAAAAAAAAAGGCAAAAGGAACGACTCGTTTGAGTGTATCTCAATAATCTTTTTTCTCTGCCCTCGAAAGGTGAGAGTATGTTTGTGTAATTATTTTTTTGTTTGTTAATTAATTAAAAATCAATCGCTTCCCATGAACTCGTCAACTTACCGAGGTATCAATATTTTCATCGAGCTCCAAATCCATTTCTAAATCATCATCCTCCATGGTCAGAGGCCGCAAGCTACTCGTTGGCTTTACTGTCTTCTCGGGTACCGAAGCTTTCGACGCGGTATGTGGTGGCGCCACTGGCGTCCCAATATTTAAATCCTGCAGTCTGTTCGTGACCAAATCGTCCGACGCGGCGCCACTGTCTTGGGGAACTCCTGGCAACGGCGAATCCTTGTAGACGAACGATCCAGACTGTTCAGCAGCCAGCATCTCCTCGAATGGTTTACGCTCGGTGTTCGGCTGCAACGTTAAACAAAGAGTAATTAGAGACAGAAGAAAAGGGCAGGAGGTTCGGTTGCTTCCTTGTAAAATGTGTAATAGAATCGCCAACAGGTCCCCGTGTTGTCAGTGCGAGCATGTATTATTTGTCTTTTGTACTGAGTTGTTTTATAAACAGCTGATAGTCTGGGATAACAAATAACCAGTGGAGTAGTACATACGAGACGAAGGACCAGGTACGAGGAACGACAGTGGCGCTCTGGAGAAAAAAAGGAACTAAGAGATTTTCTGTGATTTTCGGTCGATAAGTGCACGGAACGGCTTATCATTAAAAATACAAGATCCGGTAGTATATAATCATTTACAATGTGGTTATGAGCACCAATGGAAATAATATTTACTGACGCTCTAGATAATTGTTAATAATATTAGGGCTAGGTACAGATATTGCAGTCTGATTGCTACACCAAATGAATTGGTCTTGCTGAGATGATTTGCACTACGTAAATACAATCTCAGTTTATTGTTGGGCAATCGTCATAAAGCTCTAGCTGCCTTTTTCTATTTGACTACCATCTTGGGTAAGCCCTGATCGATCCCTGACATTTCTCATATAGAAGCTGTATTCGTTCTGCGGTCTGACAAGGATTCTAGTCGGTTTCACGTTTCTCTCTAGAGCTGTAGCGAAAATTATAGAAAGCTAGAAAATGAAGCGTGGATTCATTTCTTCATTTATCTTTGTATTCCCTGCTGTATGCTACCACCTACTGAAATTTTGGTGTCCGATGCAACTTGGGTGGATGAAGATCTATGATATGGTTGACTAATCGTTTCTAGAGCCAAGTCCGTCCTGAGATTTATTGGATACGATTTGTTCAAGGTGTCATGGCACGAGTTGGCACTTCGAACTCGGTCTTTATTTCGAGCCTGGTTCATGGTGTTGGGTAAATAGGTAAGAAAAATTTATGAGAATATACTGCCCTCGATCTGACGCAAGACATAAGTTTCGATGTTCATGAGAATAGAATGCTAGCAGCAGAGATCAGCTTGCGGGTAGAGATATTACTCTTGGGTATTCTCAACGATAAATTTCTGTTAAAATTCGTGAGGTGTATAAACTGTCTTAAAAATTCTAGTGGTTTGTATCATGTGGAAAACTGTAGAGTTGGCGATTAAACTTTTTGTATTTAATTAATTGATCAACATTTTTCTTACCACTGATTTGAGAATTTTATTCGGGGTACCTAATCACTTATGGATACTGTATGTGTAATTTTATATGGCGCTCAGAAAAGTGTGTGTAAGTCGTTAGTCAATGTTCCTGAGTGGTTGAATCGATGGCTGTATTTTTTTTTAGTAGATAGAAGAGATTCATATTATTTTTCTTACCTTGACAGTGGGATAAGCTGCTGCTGGTATTTTCTTTTTGTTTTCTTCTCTAAGAAATTGCTCAACCTTAAGGGCCTCTCTGTATCCAGGAAACAGATTTTCATATTGCTCAGGATCGGCAAGACTCTGTCCAGCTTTCTCACTGACGGCTGATAATTTTTCTCTCCATAACTTCACAATGGAGGATATTTTGCTGGGGACATATGCCTGGGCGAAGAAAGCGGCTTCTGGGATTCTGTCGGTTTTTATAAGAATATCCAGACACGTGTCCACGTCGCCGAGTAGGAAGTTTGACAAGAAGGAAATATTGTTCTTGCCAGACTCGTCTGCAGCTGTACCCAGCTTCTCTATCATCTTAGCATTGCCTGTGCTGGTAGCGAGGAGCAACAAACCACCATAGTCTTGGGCCTGGTGCAGGCATTCTTGGGTCAAACGTAATTTGCCTTTTTGTGTTGCGAGTGTCGCCAACTGACGCCATTTTTGTTGGCTGTTTGCTTCCTTTGCTAGAGAGTGAGCTGTCTTCAGATCTCCTAGAGCCAGAGCCAGTTCGAATCTGTGCTCAGGATCCGTCGAGACGGCTAATGCTTGTTCCTTGAAGCCCTGTTTAAAAATTGGTAGACATGAGTCTCTGCTAATTTCGTCAACCTTGATCTAAATCAACCTACTTGTTTCTCCAAGAAGTGGGCGACTCTCGTACGATGTTCCTTCGGTACGGTTGGCAGCACCCGGTCAGCTGTCTCGAAATCTTTCCTCATAACGGCCGTCTGATATTCCAAAACTGAGAGAAGGAGTGAGTAGGAGACTACTGAGAGTTCTTTGTCACAAAGATAGAGTCTATTGTCTCTTGGTACATAACCAAGTAAATACATTGGTCTGTCCAAATGGGAGACAGTCACTACTTCACCACCAACGAAGTAGTTTATTCGGTTAACACTGTTGGTGTAAATGAAACAGTCACCGACCCAAAGACCGGTCTTCACGACTTCGCTCATTTCCGCTACCATCTACAAAAAATTTTGTTATATCGTCAAACTCAGTTAAGGATCTTGGGGAAAAATATAATGCATATATAATGATACTTCGATGAAATATTGGGTCATGACAATTACCTCAAATGCATCTTCAATGTCTTCGGCATTCTCTGCAGCATTTGCGACTGTGTCCGCGTGATACTTCAAAATAAAATATTGATCTGCTGTAGCCAATGCAACAAGTGATGCATTTTCTGCCCAATAAACGTGTGTTGGCTGAATGTCAATGCGGCGAACGAGTTTCAGGGTATCCCAGTCAAAGAAAGAGAGACCGGAGCCAGATGATACACCCAGCATAAAGCCACCGAAGATACCTAGAATGTAAAAGACTTGTTACGTAACATTGTAATACATTTAAGTGTTAGCTGGTTAGAAATCTTACCGTCTGCACCAAAGTCAGGCTTGAAACTTTTCTTCTCCTTGAAATTCTTGAATACTTTTACTGTCGTAGTGCTCTCTCTGACAGCGTACTGACTAGAATCTGCAGCCCATACGAATTCTGATGCCTGACCGAATGCCTTGTTCCTGAGGGCCATAGCTGTGTAAATGATATACTCCCCATCTCCACAGACAACCAAAAACCTTCCGTTTGGATTGTGCTGAATGGTTTGTGGATAGATTTCACAAGCGCCCATATCCTTTACAGTGAGAGGTAACCTCTCGCCATCTTGCGCTTCTTCACCCAGGGCTTTTAGATTAACTTGTTGTATCTCGCTGTGTCGGGCCCATACAATCTTTCCACCCATGGAATCCATCGAAACAGCTGGTTCTTCTCTGCCAACTTTAACCATGACGCTACCTTCGTCGTAACCGATGGCCACGTTGTTCGAACCACGTTTACAGGCAATTGTCCAGACCCTTTCGAAGCCATAGTTCAAGGAAGATTCCAATCGATAGGTACCGGCATGCCAGATCCTTACGGTACCGTCTTCAGAACCTGTCAAGACGATTGGCAGTTCTGGATGAAATGACACTGCGGAAATATTTTGCGTGTGTCCCTCCAGTGTTTGAACACATGTTTTATTTTGATAATCCCATATCTTCACGTATTTGTCATCTGCTCCTGATATCAGGTACGGTTTATCTCCACCATGGTAGTAATCTACACAGTTTACTCCTTTCTCGTGACCTTCAAGTGTGAAATTCGCAGTGGATGATCCAAGTTGCCATACTTTTACTGTTCGATCAAGGGAAGCACTTGCAAATGTATTATTATCTTTCGGATTAAATACGATTTGCATGACATAATGTGTGTGGCCTTCGAAGACTTGTTGACCGAGCCATGACTTTTCCCAATTCCATAGTTTTATCAACATGTCATCTACAAAATGAAATAATTTAGTGAGTTAGCGTTAAATCTCTTGTAGAATGTAAGTCAAATAGAAAGGTTTATACGAACCACTACTAGTAAGAATGAATGGTTGCGTCGGATGTACAGCAATACATCGAACATAGTCACTGTGTGCTTCAAAGGAGTGGACACGTTCTAGTGTATTATAATTGAATACTCTGACTTGCATATCATCTGAGCCAGTGACCACCCAATTTTTGCGGGGTACAAACTTGGCTGCTCTTACTGGTAGATCGCATACTTCGAAAGTTTTTACTAGAGTTTGTGTTTCGTGATTCCAAATATTCACATTGCCCTGGTAAAGTGAACAGAGCATCCATGGTTCTGTCGGATGAAGATCGACACTCTTGACTCTGTCTGACCTTGCAGTCAATTTACGTTTAATATCCAGTCGCAGTGGCTGTAAAAGTAGCATAAATTTAAATCACCTGGATCACACCACTGCAGTAAAAATATTTTGTGAAACATGACAGCACTGGTTATAAGTACAAAAGATTACTCTTTTCTTTTATTATCCTTGAATAAATTATAAAATATATAGACGCTATGCAATTAATGAGTAAAACATGTGTTATATCCATAAAGATATATTAAATTGTATTACATCAAATGAAATACATGTAAACGCATATGTTATTCTCGTCAACAATCATAAGAAAATCCCAAAGTATATCACGATGTAGGATCATCAATCATTTTTGATTTTTAACTAAACGCAAATTGCTTTTAAACTTTATAATGATCGGACTCCAAGAAATATGGTCCCACCAAAGTTTTGACGTGTCGGAGTAAGATTGTCACGTTCCATAAAACTCACATATTATGTTTGCGGTTTAATTTATTCAAAGATTAAACATGTAAACGCAAAAGCTTGAATTAAAGCACATACCATTTTTCACTATTTCGGCACTGATCTTCACTGACGTGGTTAAAAACTTTAATGAAAACTAGAGAACAGCCGACCTAAACAAGATACCGCTGCCCATCAAGTTAGGACGTGGCTGATGGCTCACGCGAATATGGCGCGCGCATCTATTGAAAGAGGCAATATTTAACCAATTGCACTAAGTTTTCAGAGTTCGCTAAAATATTACAGATATTCATGAACACATTATAATAACGGGACGCACGCAATATACTGAGACAATGCTTTCTAGTAAATAAACTCCTATAACTAAAAAAGTGAAATGAATTGCTGTTTCTGTTGGTTAGAAAGACGCGCGACGTAACCGACCGAGCAGCCTCAAGTAGCGCGATCTAGAAATATCATGGCGGTTTATTTGAAATTAAATAAAAACCTATCGTTATTTTCGATTAAAGTTTACGTATTTCTAAAGAAATTTTACTGATTTGATTTCAAATTTATATGGCATACATAAGCCGTTAAATTTTTTAAGCGTTCACGAGCGTTAAATCATTATATTATAATTGTTAACGTGCCTCAATTATTATTGAATGAAACACGTGTAAACATTTGAGTGTAAACATTACCAAGAGATAATAATGACACGTTTCTGACTACGTAGCATTAAATCATTGTTTTGGGTATGTAATAACGAATGTAAATCACGTATAAATCAGTAAAGGCAGATTTATGGAATGACATATTTTAAACATCACGATTGACAGATAAGATAAATATTCACTATGGCATGTATATATGTAACCGCACATTGGCATTCTGATGAACGTAGCATATAATTTAACAGTGTCAAGGAATTTCGTGGGTCTTTCACACTATGAACTGGATAACGATCATTATTCTAATTGGTAACAATAGTGCCTTTCACTATTTATATATTTTAAATAGCCCCTCGCGATGATCCTATTGCAATAGTCAATAGAACATAAATTTAAATTATATTTCAGTATCAATATTATATTCCAAAAAAGTACTCTCACAGACAGCTGATGAAGAAAATACTCTTTACGAGGACTGTACGATTTTCAACGATTCGAGTCTCCACGGAGGCGAAATATGTGGTACCGACGCAGTGACGTATCCGAACGCGGTATATTTGGATTGTGTTAATTATAAAAATTTGACAAACGGTAAATTAATTCGAATAAGTATAAAAATAATAATTCCATTAAGTAATTACAACATCAACCCTTATCATTTCTTTTAGTAGGTACAATGCATCTTGGACCTTGCTCAAACGGTGATGTGAATTGCATACTGGATCCTATTTACGATCCCGTATGCGGATCCGACAACAATACCTACAACAATTATCAAGTTTTGTTGTGTAACAATTATAGAGAATCAGCAAGTACGTACTCAGTTTGTCACTAGTTAATTGTTACATTTTAGTTAGAATGTAATATCCGTGCGCCTGAAGATATGCAACCGTTTACCTTTCTGTAATAACTGTGTAACGGGCTGCCGTGATTCAGGCGCGTCTAGTCGTCACGACTAAATAAACTGACATTAAGAATTGTTTCAAATATTTAAATAACGCTTCGTTTCAAGACGTGACCGTCGTATCGAAAGGTGAATGCAGTACTGTGGATTCTTGTGCCAGAAATGGAATTAATTTCAATGGAGGAAATTCAGTATGCGCCAGCAATGGACTCACGTATTTGAGCGAATCTCAAGTGAAATGTCTACAGAAGTACAACGCATGTAAGTGACACTTTGTTGATGTTGAATAAACATTACGCTTCTTTATAGTCTACGTTATTCTTACTGGTTACCTTTTTGTAGCAATAAAAATCTTACACGACAGCGGTTGCACAGTAAGTCACGTTTACAGTTTATACGGCACTGGTAATACTGTTTGCGGCATTGCACGTCAGAGATACGAGTGGAATCCAGTTTGTGGTTCTGATTTGGTAACCTATCCTAACCCATTCATATTTTTGTGTTATAGGTCAGGTAAGCAAATGATACGGTAGACTGCACGTTTTGGTTATTTCGTTAGTATCGATATTTTAGTGAAAATTCGACATTTCTTTTCGCGCAGATTTAGAGGTTATCTTTAACGGCGAATGCAATACTGCTACTATGGAGGCTTGTGTCACTGCGCACAAAAATGACACTTATGTTAATGGGACTTTGACCAATGACGACTTTACTACTGACGATCAAGTCTGTGGAAATGATGGCCGCACTTACCAGAGCATCCATCATTTAGTCTGCAACAGTTACTACAATAAATGTCAGTAATGCTGAAAAAATAAACAGGAATCGAGTGTACAGAAATGAGGTACTGTAATATTTTTTATTTATTCAGATCTATCAGACGTTCACGAGGGTCCATGCAGTGGACCGGATGACAACCCTTGTGGAGCCGCGACCGAAGTGAGTTCACAAAATACGGTTTGCGGAAGTGATGGCGTCTCTTATATCAGCCCACAAGCTCTCTGGTGTGTGAAGAAAAGCTGGAAGTCAAGTAAGTCAATTATTTGCACGTTACATCGAATAAAAACTAACCCACTATACTCTGTTATCTTCTATTCCGTTTTAAATTATCCGTCTTGTCAATCTACTACCGAAAAACGTTTAATGATCTCGGTACAATGTTCGGAACAGGTTTTCACCTTAACTGTACTTAATGTACAATTTTTCCGACCATGTGATTAAACTTATTTTTCATAAATCTATACTTTCAATGGTCACTTGACTTAAAGATTGTAAAATTTCTACACGCTTATCCTTAATCGCTGCTGCCAAAGAAATCTTTTGCGCAGAAAATCCATTAGGTTACATGATCAGTTTTATGGGTTAATCACGTTCAGTGAATTTTTTGTCTATTTAACAGAGTACGTATTTTTTGCGTGAATCTCACGTCTGAATAATTTCTGGGATCTATAATTGCTATAGATGATCTCGAGTCATGCGCAATATTTCTGGGTTTTTTTCTGTCCGTCCTCTGACTACACGTCCGAGTGTTCCTTCGCGTAACTATGTCCATCCTTCACAAAATTCAATGAGACGGCTAAAAATTTAAAATCACTATTTTTACAGACCTGACTTACGTTCATGACGGACCATGCTGAGGAAGTCAGTAATGATTATCATCATCATCATCACGTATGTACGTACCTGTATATAATTAATTGGTTACACAGACTGAATCTCTTCCGCAAACTTTACCTAACAATTTAGTACATCTTTAATTTCTTTGTTTACGTCAGTGCCGCATCAAGCATGGATTAAACAGCGTTGCAAATCGGTCTGTTGCTAATGACAGAGAAGTCCTGCGTTTTAACGAACCTCTTCTTCTACATTCTTGCAAGACAATTGGGCGTCATTATCCACGTTCCAGGGAACCATCATCTAAAAAAAAAATACAAAAAAAAAACAAATTCCATTAAATAAATGTCGAAAGAACGTTCGTAGAAGTATACTTTTAATTTTTACAAAATAATTTATTTTTTATTTTCATTAAATCATCTGGACTCTCTTTTTACTGACCTTTTTTTTTTCTCTTTCACCAACAGAAGGCCGTTTTTCAGATCGTTCTGAAATTTCATCCAATTCAGAGATGTCGTCTTTGTACATTCAAACGAGCCCACGCATATGCATGACCCTGAGTTTAACATACAATACAAGGATGTTGGAATCTCCTATCGATAACTCATCTTCCTTCTATTTCCCCGGCACGAATTCGAGAGACGCCGTTCTTGTCAAAGATCAACACAATGTCGTCTTCGTGCCGACAAGGACTCTCCTAAAGTTCATGGCAGGTCTTGCCTTAAAAGGGTCTCCTGGGAATCCATCTTGCTTCTATATATTCTCAACCGAGTATCTCCCACGATGATGTTCTCTCTCTCTCTTTGTTCCGTCTTTATCCGACACTTGTTCTCCTCGACGGAACAAACACTTGCTTCAGATGGATTCTGCGATTTGAACGAATTTCGTAATGCATCTTGTTCCACGGAGTTACCTTAGAAAAGGATTGAGGTTTAGATTAGACAATGAATACGTGTAGAGACGTCCAGGCTGTATACATGTTAGGATTATTATTATGTTTATAAATATTATTATTTGGACACGAAAAAAAAAAAGACTTATGAGTCACGTTGTACATTTATGGAATGAAAATAATAATGGAATCGTATAACAATTCTGGACGATCTCACGTAAGTGGACAAGCAATTTATTGAATACGTCGTATTAGGTATTAGAAAAAAGAAAAAAAAAATTTATCCCATGACAGATTACGAAAAATAAATGTTATCGTATCATCGACCTTGTGACTCGTAAAATTCATCTTTTGATCGAGTCATTCACCAGATTCCTATTATATTACGTCTACTTTGTTAAATCATCACGTAATCGGCGAACTATCCTTTCCCATTTAGAAATATGCACATACGTAATAAGGGAATCTGAATTTTTTTTTTTTTGGTAAAATCAAACACACCTATGAACGTCCATGAGAAAATTTTCAGGCGCATATGATATTTACCGTATCTCTTGAACGTGACTATCGCTGCCATCTATTGTTTGTAAATATACCGGTTATAATAATACAAGTTGACAAGGAACGAATATTCAACTGTGCAGAACGTATGATAAAACGAGATTATCTTGAGAAAGGATCAAAACCTGTCGGTTGTACGTAGTAGAATTAAAAATAAAAAAAAAGATTCAAAAAAATTATATAGATATATATGCTCAGGTTGAAACAGTACGTTCGTTTATTAGTCGTAGAATTTGATTGAATTAACTACACTGATTCGCAGAGGTCGCGTATATTAATTTTGTAATTCCTAACCTCTGACCCCGCGTCGATCCAGTCTATTGCTACCAGTTAACATTGGTTTGAGCGACGCCGTTCTGTCACGCAATTCATTCGCTGTAATGTACAATCTGATAAATGTCATCTGGCACCACATTAGGGATCCAATGAGGCTTGAAAATAATTTTCAGACAGGAAGCTCAAGGATTTACAAGAGAAGCAACGAGGATGGCAGATTGCTGTACGATACTCTATTCGCGAAGGAAATAAAATTAATTGCCAAGAACATTCGCGAGTGTCAGTTTTACGTTTCTAAATTGGGTCTGAGAGGCGAAACCAAATCTAGAGCGGACTTCGCCGTGTTTTCACGAGTAAAACTTGTAGGTTATACCGAGCGTCGTAAGAATTCCAATTACTCCCATTCCGTGTGGCTTATTCAGAAAAACGGCGTCCGTTGCAAAATGTCCTGACGGACGTAAACTGACTCGGGATAATCAGACGGTGTATATTCCTCTCACTATTCGCGAGTCGCAATTAAATAAAAGCTGTGCGTTACGAGGAGTTACCGAGCGATACCGAATAACGCCGAAAATTACCGAGCGACTGGCAAGCTTAGTAAACTGATTTACCTACTGGAACAAACGTATGCGTTTATGCGGTGAAATGTAGGTAAGTGCCCTTAACGTTGCTAAGAGGTTAGTGTGCTCGAGTCCAAGTTCAATTCTGACAGGATTTACGTAGGTGAAGTGAAATCTTATTCGACGCGAACGATCGCACTTCTACCGTTCAACTGGACTCGTGGGAACGCGACAAGAATTCACGTGAATTTTAACAGATGGAAAATCACCTGACTTACGGATTTCGAAAAAGCGTCTGTGGCGTTTCGCAAGCGGCGATCTCGATCGTTCCGCGAACACTCGCTCTCGAAGTTTCATGGTTATGTACGTACGTACTGGATCCTCGACATTCTCTTGAGTTCTTGCAGCCCTCTTTTCTTGGTAGAATTGTCACGCAGTACGTAACACGACAGTAAAGAACGTCCGCGCAACCCCGCGCCTTTAGGTTAGGATAAGTATGGCTCATTTGACAAGCACGCGAAACTCTAATCGCGGTAATTAGCTTCCGTACTTTGCCGTATTAATTACCGCGTAGCTCGATTAAATGGCTGCGCGATTATCACGTCAACTTTACTTTATTAAAATGGTCAGTCGATGAAGGTGCTTTGGTAAGGTTTTCTACGTTGCTCACAGACTTGACCTGATTTTTCTTTGTAATTTTCTTCGGTTTGTACCCCCGTTTTTCTTTTCTATCCCTCGTAACTCTGCCGCGTCGGAGGTCGTTATGAATTTTCCCGCTAGATGGCGACACAGCTGCCTCTTAACTTTTCATGGCGGATTTCGTATGGTATTCTTCTTCTCTCTAAATCTCACTATTTGTCACTGGGAATTCGATGATTACGTTAAAATAAATTAAATCTAAAATTAGATGAACGACGTTGGATCTTCAATACGTCATGCAGTTCCACGTGGACGAGTTTTGCTTTCGCTTACTTTGAAGTCAACAAACTTGAAATTTAATGATTTCGATGAAAGTTTCGTGACTCGCATGATGAGAATTGACTTTGGTCACGACATAAATACTTATTGGCAGTGAGTATTGGATTTAAAAGTTATTGAAAGTATCAATGATATATATATTTTTTAGCAATGGTATCGTCGCTATCGATTACATGGAATTACGTGGACCGTTGATTTCGCAATGATCGTTAAATCCACAAGCGCCATTGTCCATGGTAAAATGACTGTCGGTAAGTTACAATAACAAAGCAACCCCAAGAAAAGTATCTTCACTGATCGTGAGTCCCTTTCCTTTAGTAGCTTCATAATGGCGACAAGCGACCGCGTGGTACTTTACTGTAATTTGTTCGGCAGCCGTGACCGAGTTGTCGACAAATCATCGTCGAGCGACAAGACAAATCCAAGAGAAGGAAGAAGAAGATTAACAAATGAAGAAAGAGAGAAAGACGACCAAATCTTTATATCGGTACGTTGGTTCAGGATGGGTTGACATTGCTGCGACGATAAGCCAGAAAGTTATTGCGAACCAGCCCTGAGGGAGCTGTCCATCACTGAACTGGACATTTACAAGAGCCTCGTGAACGGCCACAACGTTTACCGGAGTTGGTACCTCGGTATTACAAAGCCCTAAATCCCTTTTCCTTCGAATCTCAACCTTCGTCGATATGACTTTTGAATAGACGTCTCATTTCCTTTCTCTTGGAAATAGGTGAGTCAGGGTGGATGAAAGTTCATATAGAAATGTTATATGGTGGCTATAAAAGCAAAACACACTTGTCAAAGTAACAATGGAATCTAAATTTACTGCTGCCACTGGCAGTAGAATTTACAAAGAATGAAACTTAAAACGCACAGTAGGTAACGGGGTCGTGGCATAATAAGCTAATTGAAAAAGGGGTCAAGAGTAAATATTTTAAAAGTAACAATTATTCATTGTAATTATTCACCGATGACTCTAAGGAAGAAGCACAATGCTATGACAGTTCTTCGTTGCTTTTTAAGTTACAGAATCGAAAAAAAAAAAAATTTACCTTAAAAACATGACAGTCGTAAAATATTAAATATATCAGTCATCGAAAAGATTTCTATTTACCAATGTTAATTTTACGAGTTTGGTCTTTTGCTCTTTCGATTTGGCAAGCGATACTGCACGTGAGAGGCCCTGACATATTCGACAAGCAGAAGCCATATAGACTACAGATCGTCAATTATTATGGTATGAAACTCCCTATATTTCTTCAAATAAATATTCATACGCACGTTTAAAAAGTGTTTCCTGTAGAAAAAAAAAAAAGATCTACAATGGCGATCGCAGTCAGTCATTTATAGCCATCAGGATACTCTTAGTCCAGATAACCATAAATGATGTTCTCTTAGTTCAGAACTAGATTGATAAGAAACTTGTTGTTTTCTAAACACAATTTTTTGTCTATCACATACAGCCTTAAACAGTAATAAAAGTCCCTGACATATTCCCAGGTGGTGTCTTACTAACTTATATGGCGTGGAGTATGATGGAATTGAAAAGATTATGGTTCCCTTATAGCGAAGTATCAAAGTATAAAGTCCTGACTTTCTGCCTCTTCGTTAATGTACAGTGCAGGTACCGCTTTCCTTGAAACTGATTATTTTTGTAAATTTAATATAAAAATTCAACTCTCGAAAAAAAAGAAAAAACAAAAAAAAATACAAATTCCCATGTAATCTTCTGTTTTAAGGTAATACAAAGAGACCTTGGTTTCATTTCGCACGGTGCACTCTTCGCCGAACGATTTTATGGCCGCTGACCTCCGCATCACGTGACCTTCCTGACCTTCGCCACTACCTTGTCCGTTGGTACAGAACGAATTGGTGCGATGAATCGGGAGCCAGCGAAGATATGTCAGGGTTCTCCGTATGGCACACCCATGTTGCTTTTATTCGACGAGAGAGGCGGAAGGTCAAAGTTCAAGACGATTTCAATGGCGATGATCGTTACAGAGATATCTTATCACTCGAGGGTAAATTTCCAACGAAGAGTACAGTCAAAGCTAAGGACAATAGAAGAATAATTTTCCATAAATCAAATATTAGCCGAGCCAATGAATCGATAGATTATCGATCTTTGTTATCGAAATATTCATCTTTTTTATTAACATCCTGATAGAAGACGGAGCACCGTGCTGATCCAACTATCAACATTCTCTGGTCGGAGGGACGCCGCGACGCCTAACGTCTTTCCATCCATCATATCTCGGCATCGCTCCTACCTGAACGTGATATCTAATTATTAGAATGATTTAGTGCTCGTAAGTTGCGCCGATCATTTTGAGTCTCATGACGCAACCTCGATAAGCGGCACTTTGTTCTCTTCTTTAAGTACAGTTTCCACAAAATTAATATCTCTCTCTCTCTCTCTCCCTCTCGATTCTCCTTTATCTTTCATTTATTTTGACCGTATTCTAATGAAATGCCACTCGATGACGTTTCGATGATCCAAGGCCGAAAACCTATGCCATAGTTATCTTCTATTAGATAAGTGGCTGCTTTCTTGTTTCGTTTGCACAACATCTGCAGATAATTGGCATCGATTTAGCTCGAACGCTCGTGTCCTCTGCCTACGGGGTCTGTGACAATGCATTCTTATTATTGCGTGGGCTAGAGACGTCGTAGTCGTCATAAATGATAATTAATGTACCAGTGGTGTAATAACTGTGCCCACCTTCGTTGGCGTAACCGACGGCACCTAGTGCGTCAGGTTATCCCGGCACTGAACAACCCGGTTAGCCTATGAACTTCCAGCGAATGGTCTTCGGTTGAGTAACTCTGACTACCAGGCGTAACGACTTACAGGGTTTTACCCTGTAAATAATTGTAGTGTCTATAATCACGCCGACGCTGACTTCATTCACTCGCGGGGACTGCGTGAATTATTCGAAATCAAAATATCGTATCTGATGACTTGTTCTTGTAACGGGAGAACGGACTTGGACTTATTGGCTTCTGATCCATGTCAAGACGCATGTCGTCACTTACACACCTGCGGACAGTTACAGGTATTTTTAGTATCGTTTGGTCAGTTGCCAATAAATGCGTCCTCAGAATTAAATTATACGTATCGTTTGATTTGCGGTACGACAAGACTTATTTTTCGTGTTACTGGAGGCGAGATGTTTGATCAAAAATTCAAGAATGGATACAGGCTGATTCAAAATCAGTCTACGGAATCAAATTATACTTATCGTTTGATTTGCGGTACGACAAGACTTATTTTTCATGTTCCTGGAGGCGAGATGTTTGATCAAAAATTCAAGAAAGGATACAGGCTGATTCAAAATCAGTCTACGG
>JARQSV010000643.1:249231-270296 GCA_030142285.1 Calameuta idolon
TAGAATTTTTGATATTTATTAGGCAGCTTTTTCTTTTGAAATACCTAAAAAACAATATTAAATTAATTCAATGCCTGTCGCTGGTTTCTAACGAGCACGTGAAACAAGTGCATAATTATTTTTTGTATAAATAAAAAAGTCCATAAATACCTCAGCTGGTTCATATTAATAATTAATCGATACTGATCCCGACTATTTATAATACTACATCAATAGATGGTCTTGTTTTTTTTTTACTTAATATTTTGAAAAATAACCGTTTTCAGTGCTTCGGCCACATCAGCCATGCGCACGTTAATCCCGCAATGACGGTTGGCGCTGTCGTCGTCGGCAAGAAATCCCTACAAGCAGGTCTAGTCTACTTGCTGGCGCAAACAATCGGGGCAGTGCTTGGTTATGGTTTACTTAAGGTCAGTCAGTTTTACGTACTCGGTGTCGCAGCTAAGTACGGTTATCAGTCTAGTTTGTTTGTGCAAGTAGATATAAAGACTATAGAAGAAAAAAAAAAAGACGCAGTGGAACGTTCTGGAACTATCGCTATCAGTTTTCCTATCGCAATACGGTTCAAGGTCCTGGACGCTTGTAACCTTAACGAGAGAAAAATTCTGATCAAAAGATACGCAAAGAGTAAACGAACGTCGCGCCACTGCTTCACAACGGTTTTTCACGGAAGCTAATGACAGCGCGGGAAATTCAAATGAGATTTAGTTCGAAGCGAAGAAATTTTTTTTAAAAATATCTCATCGAACGTTCACGATCGACATGGGGGGGGACTCTTTGCAGGCGATGACACCTCACGATTTACTGCACAACGGAAATCCCAACGCTACTGACACGTTCTGCGTGACGGATCTGCACGAGATGGTCTCGCCGGCTCAAGGTCTCTTCGCGGAAGGTCTGGCCACGGGTATCCTAACCTTTTTCGCTTGTTCCATCTGGGATTCTCGAAACGCCAAGAACACGGACTCGGTGCCGCTGAAGTTTGGCTTCGCCATTGCTGTCCTCGCGAACACCATTGGTCCTTACACCGGGTGCAGCATGAACCCAGTTAGGTCGCTCGGTCCTGCCATCTGGAATAACCAGTGGAACCACCACTGGATCTACTGGTTCGGCCCCCTAGGTGGCGCTCTGCTGGCTTCGCTGCTCTACCGTGCAATATTCTCACCCAAGAAAGTACCTGAGGAAGAAACTGCCGCCGAGATGGTGGCGCTGAACGGCATCGAGACTGAGAAGCTTGAGGTAATCGGAACTTCTTTTTCGATAGGCTTGACTAATTTCACCCGGAAGTGGTCAAAGTCGACCTTTCTTTTTTTTTTTATACCCGCTCTATAATCTACTTCCGGTGCACGAAGTTAGCACTTGGATTTAAATTAACCTTGTTTTACAGCAAAACTGATCGCAGTCACGTGCAACGGCACTATTCGATCCCGATCGACGGACGTTCAACTTTTCCACGTGGGACAAGGAGATGAAATGATCTATATCGATCATTTGGATCCCTCGAAAAATCATGAGTGTCGAGCAACCGTGTGCGAGAGAGACAGACGATTAGTCGTGGACGAAACGATGCGATCGATCGAGGAAAAAAATTTTTTTTAAAAAGAAAAAAATATAGTGCCAACCTTCGTGGTCGGTAGGGAAGTCGTGGGGGGGAGGGAGGGGGGGGGAGTAAAGAGCTTTAAAAACGCCGCGAAAGTCATTTCGCGATATCCGATCAAAGATCGTGATTAAAATTCGCGAATTAGACTGATTGACAAGCCTTTCTTTTAGTTGTACAAAAAAAAAAAACAAAAAAGAAATAACATGATCTTACTAACTATATACATATACTTAATGACTTTTGAAGGATCTGATTTTTAAGAAACCCGACGCTCTCGTTAAATTAACGCGACATTTTACACGATAAATCATAGCGCGTCTCGTCGTCGAAGAAACCGGAAGCCGAACATCCATCAGCATTTTCAGCTTCCGCTTACACATACTATACCTTCGCGTTATAATGTAACCCGTCAATGTAATATATATATATATATATTATATATACCTGAATATATATATTACATATATATATATATATATATAGCTGAAACTCCCGAGAGACGAAAAGTTGTATATTTTTTATTTTATTTTATTTTTTTTAAACTGCATCGATAACGACAACACGATCTTCGATCTTTTGATCGTAGCTCAACAGCTGTGCTGTACCTACTTAGCACCGCTGAGCGAATTTCTCGTATGTACACTTACGTAAACGTGCACCCAGTCTTATCGATATAGTTATACATCCGTGTGCTACGTATAAATATATGTATACGAACAATAATAATATTTTTGGAGAATTATATTGAAAAAAAAAAACAAAAAAAAAATTCTTTCGACAGATCCCAAACTATTTTTCTGTTCGTTCGTTTCTCAAGTAAACGAAGAAACGAATGTAGATTTCCATTTACGCCGATTGACTTACATTTCATTAATCCTTATCCCATCTGTAATCCTAATGCACTTTCAACGTATCGTTCGTATCGAAGGTTATCAGATTCATGATAAATATCGTATCCATAGTGCCTGTACCAACCACGATCAGACTATCCCGTCACGTTGGCAGCTCTTCTCCGAATACACGCGCTACATTAGTCAGGACACTCTATACACGTGTATATCCCATATCAGCAATCTCCACACTAATTTCCGATCCACTTGTGACATTTCGTCGAACCGGATTGCCATTCGGAATTACGGCGACAGTATTGTCATCGTCGTTATCATTGTCATTATTATCCAGCCTGTCCCATGGCCAATCTATATCCCAGAAATAACAATGGATTACGCCTCGCAACGTCCAAGCATCGTTTTCCAGCGTCGACGATTTCTTTTTTTGGCGCGAAAAAAAAATCCCTTACTCCATTCAAACCGTACACACGGGGTGCGCGTTCGTAAATTTACCGACGCGCTGCCGGCAGTAAATTTCGTAACGTAACCTTAACATGGACACTTGTGACGTCATCAATTTTTAAAATCAATTCCACACTTTCGTAGTTTCTATGGTAATACGGGGTGGGCAATAAATATCACGTATGGGTGCAAGGGGTAAATATTGAAAATTTTTTCTCTACAGTTAGGCTTAAATGTGATTGTGATGTATTATTTGTGGGGGGGCGGGGGGCGGGGTGCTGAATTTTCCATCAGTCACAGTTGCTTCTTCGATTTATCTCGATTCGACTCGATTTCCGATTCGAGCAGTCGTGCGCGCGTTTGTGTGTCTGGTAAGATTGCGTATACGTTTCTGTATGACGGGGGGGAGGGAGGGAGGGGCGGAAATAGGGGGGTGGGAATGAAAAGTGCAAGAGGCAGGGATAGGGGGATGAAATCTTCTCGGGAAATTCTCATCCGAACGTTATTGGGATTTGGCTGAAGTGACGACACGGCGAGTTTTCAATATCCGCTTGGAGATCTTGGTAGGAAATCTTTATGGGACCGAAGGGCAGATCGGAGGATCTTCAGTGGTATCGATAATTTATCGATCGACTTTTGGTTGATCGATGAAATGCTGTTTTACTTTGCTAGAATCAGCGAGTCGGTTCGTTTGGGATTTTTTATATAATTTTTTATTGACAATATTTTTCGTGGACGCTACTTTTCTCTCGGCTCGGGGAACGCGACGCTGGGCGTCGGTGAGACGACGTGGCCTTTATGTGACGTTAATGCGAGCTGATGCAATTCTTCGCAACTCGGTAAGTGCGTTCTTTGGGGACTTTGGCGGAATTGCCAATGGTAGTACTGTATACCGGGTGTACAGGAATTATCACTCGGATAGACCAGGCAGCAAGAAAATGACGTCCGGGGAAAAAGTTTTGGTCCGATCATCGGTGTAGTGGTAGCAGTGGTGACGCTGGTAGCTGCAGTGGGTACCGGAAGTGGATACCAGGTACAGTGAGGCTAGAGTGCATACTTTGAGAAATAGCGAGGCGGTAGGAAATGGCAATACTTACTGGGTGAGAAATTCCATGCGGTACTTAAGGCTGACTTTCATTTGTCGGGAATGTTGAAATTGCGAGGGGACGACGGGAATTTTATTTTCTGTGAGAAGGACTGCTTTTTCGACTTTTTGTAAAGTATGGGATTACATTTTTTTTTCTATTTCGTCCTTACCTTGCACGGGATATTTATTTCGGGATTGTTAAATCTTGAGTGTTACGATGGTAAAAAAAATTTTTTTGACTAATTTTTGAGTTTACACATTTTTTTTTTTGGGATTGGCGGTCTCTTTCTTGGTCGACAATATTCCTTAGGTCAATCCATAGATAAGATTTTGTTGTCCAGGTCGAACGTCGCAGGAAATCTTGTCACGAAATCCTCTGGGATTTCGTTGGAAACTAGGACTTAGGATTTATGGTGAATAGATTCCTGAGAATAGACGAGTTCGGAAGAAAATTCAATTCTCTTCTATATTCGATTTTGGATTTTGTATTGTGGTGTATAATTTTTTTTTTTTTTTGAAAATTTATTACACGACGTTTTAGCTTTGATAATCGTCTCGAAGGAGGTCACTGAAATGCCTACCGATTCCGCTAAATTTATGACTAAATTTTCTAAAGGGCAATTTCATAGAAAACACTAGGATTCCAAAAAAAGACTTATCGTCTCGAAAATCGATTCCCCTACGACGTTATCATTAATCAGATCACTCGGTATACTGGGGAGCGTGCAGGAATGTCCAGCGACCTTCCTAAATTCACGGTTCATCGGATTAAACGATACTGCGTAGCTACGGATTGTCAACCCCCGCCTGAAAATACAGGGTGGTACATAAAGTATGCATTGGGAAATAAGCACAGGCCATAATGGCCTCATTGCACTGCGATCAATAAATTCAATGACGCTTGGCTCCCCCACTGTACTCATTAAAATTTTATAATCAAATACCGAAAAACAAACCCTGATTTTATTATTCCTTGAAAAAAAAATACCCTTGTCGTACTTTCCCGAAAGAACCAAAAAAAAAAACGTGATTTTAGAAAAACTTCGATCACTCGAACTGAGATGATTTTTCGAGTAAGGTTAAAGAATAAATTATTATTATTATCAGATTAAAATTAATTTTTTTTCATCGTCCTTACTGCTGTCATTGTCATTAGTTTTTATGATTGACCTGACTGTACCCGAAATTAGTAAAGCCAGAGAAAAGCGTTAACACGTAGTTAAATGGACTGACGTATAATTACACTGTTTGGTATCCCGATGTATACGTGAATAGAAATTCACCAGGTACAAAGTGACTGCGAGACCGAATCTGCATTTGCATGTTCGAATTTCCTATAGCTGCGGCCGGCCGAACGTGGAGACTATATCAAGGTCCAATTTCCAGTTTATTATTCGGACGTTAATTAAAATACTGGAGGTTATGAATTTCTGAATTATCTATGACGCAATTAGACGGTAGTCCATACGAAAGCGTAATACCGTACTCTGACAAGAATTTACATCCGGACCGGATGCGCCAATAATTCGAACAAACTCGAACCAGACTCACGATCGAAGACAAAACTAGTTTACACAATTGAATTGGGAAGTCGAGTGTTTTCGAATTCACGAGGAGTAATCGAGGAGACGTTTGCGCCTGGAATCCGTGAGCGTCTATACAGGGTAGTCCGAGAAATTGCCTGGTGGGAATAGCTGACTCTGGTCCAGACTGGAGGAAGTGACGCTTCCTTACTTCCTTTCCTTATGGCTGTATTCCCAATGGGCGACATGTGCCAGTGGCTGGTCCTAGTAATCAAGTATTTGAACTTTTTGACGCTAGATGGCGACGTACCTTGCGAAATGGGCCTTATTCGACTAAGCCGGACCCATAGGGTTTACACACCAAATCCGAAGAGTGTTGGGCTAAATGTTGGGCACCTAAGGAAAATGAGGCTGTGCTTTAAAACTAGCCTTAAGGATAACGCTTAAGTATAGATACTGTAACGTACGGGTAAGGCTGACAATAAGACATACGACTGGAAGCAGTCGAATGAGAATTCGAACGTGGCGCCACCTGTCGGACGCGTGCGAGGTACTGGTGGCCGTTCCGCGAACTAGACGTAATTTAAAGTAGCGAGAAAAATGCATATCGGGTCTACGACGCGAGTCACGTATTTCGCGCAAGAAAAGTAATATTTCCATATGATTTACATGCCGGGCGGCGAGTCTCTCGTTAATAATTCAATTTTCAATCTGGTCTTAATGCTCGGCGGATTCGCGCGCCGTCGAGGCGGCCCCCGCCCTGCCCTTTCTTCGCGAAATAAGAACCGGCGCCATCGGCCATAACGTTTTCAAGGGAACCGACATTTTATTTAAGAATCAAATTACCCCCGGACCTGTATATAAGATTTTTACTCGCGTAAATCTAAACTGTTAACGAAACATTCTTACGTAATTTGTTTTCGACATTTATACGTCACCCCGTCCAATCTCGATGCGTGACATACTTTTTCTTGTCATACAACTTTTTCACAGTTTTGGTTTATCATTTACACGGGAATCACGTGAAAATCCAGTAGCAAGTCCTTGGGTGAATGAGCAGGGACATTTTTCATCATGAATGTCAAACTATTTATGAGATAAAAAATTGAGAGCAATAATGAATCCATTGTTGCAAGATGTCACGCGCTGAGGTATTGTTGCGATGAAAATTTCAAAAATATTTTTCAATTATCATATCGCGTCTTTCGAACGGAGCGTGACGCTTCCTTTCCTACGACAGTAACGCAGGTAATGGAATAACGGTAAGTATTAATGGAATTGAAATTTGAATTTACCGCCTTTCTGTCTTGGTAAGTAAAGATAATAGAGACGGATGAGTCAATGACGTTTCTTTTTTAAAAAATTTTTTTCTCCCACATTTCGAAATTGACAGTCCATGGGAATTATTTTGCCTTCGTACGTCATGTCGAGGATTTCCCAAGTACGTCTATAAGATAAGCCTATTGCGGGTATCCCAACTGTAGAATAGTTCAGCAACGTGTAACAAGGATTAACCAACTGGATCAGTTATTCGAAGTTCGCCGTCGGCAAATGGGGATTCGATGTGTGCACAACACTAAGGCTACTGTCCATTAATGGATTACACATTTGCGTGAAGTAACTATGTCTCTTGGTTGACAGTTCGAAACGTCACTTTAGGATGATGCCTCGTGGGTACTACAGAAAGATGAGAATATTTTTCAAAACACGAAAAAAATATTTCGAAATATTTTTCCTTCTACAAAAAGAGCTTGCGTTTAAAATTTTTCGAGTAAACGTTCGAAACGATAATCCAAATACGTTTAACTCGTTTAAAAAAAAAAACGATGATAAATCCGAGACTGTTGATTGGATCCAGAAAGAGTTTTTATCCGGCAATATCGAAGTCAATATTAAAAACGTTAACGAGTAATCACGATGGGATTCTAGACCTTTAATATTCTCATGTTTACTCTGTACCGATATAGTCATTAAGAACCGTCGATAACGTAGAGATCTACCGACTCACCGATACACACCGACGCACGAAGTTTATTCCTCCCCAGGCGCAAAGGTTTACGAGGCACCCATAAACGCTCTCTGACAGCGATAGGAAGTTTCCCACAGCGCGGAGTGACTTCTCTCCGAAGAAATCAAGGTAGGCCTGGCCCCCGTATCGAAACTCGCACAGTTCGCAGCATTCCAGTGGGTAACGACGTGAGCGCAGCGCGCAGACTCGACCACTCCTGTACCGGGTGGTCGGGTTACCCGCTCCTCTCCCGCCGTCAGCGTGATCGCAACCATCGGCAGCATCACTAGGCTTTCCCAGCGCAGGCAGGTTTGCCGGCATCGACGGCCTCGCCACCAGGAGTCACTCATCGCGCGCGCACTACACGGAAAACACCAGTGAGACCCAATGAAAACCTAACCTAACGGGAACAAGACCGAGGGACTCCGTGCCAACCTAACCTCAAACCCAGGTACACCACCGGACCGACGAATCCCTCCCTACTCCTGGCCTACCTTCCTCCACAGAGATCGAGAGGATCCGAGGTGGGGCGCGGGTGAACGCGACGCCCAGCGTTCGGACAGTCCTTCCGCGGATTGCGGATGTTACCGTGTCTCGCTGCTTGGCGTCGCTGCTACGTTCAGCCCGGTGTTTATGCGCCAGTTTTGACAAGTGACGCGACAGTGGCGCAAAGACGCTCGCGGGTGAAACTAGACGAGCGTCGGGGGTCTGCGCGATGCCACGTTGAGTAACACTGACGGGGTTACGGGAGTGAGAGAGAGAGAGAGAGAGAGAGAGAAACACAAGGGAGGGACTGAGAAATCACAATACTCTTTCTCTCTTGCTCTTTACCATTGACAGAGGAATCCTTCGCGTCTATAGGTCTTCACGCTGTTGACATCCTGGACGCACGGGTAAGCCATCTTTTTTGAACCAAGCATTTTTGAGGTTAGGATTTACGACCGTACGTCACGCTGTCTCTGTGTGAAAACAAGGATCGTCAATCGATTACCGAACAGGTCCACTCGCATTTTATTATCGTTCAGGATAAAAGTGACGCCTCGTAATTTATTCGAATAATTTAACGGACAGAATAAAACCGTCGCCCCCCGACCCTGACCATGCTGTCTGGTGTTTTTCCTCTCGTATGCAAGTTCGACGAAAGTGGGTACCTTCGCGACGCGACGCCTGCTCTCCTTTCTCCCGGACTGCATTCGTTCAATTATTTATGGTCAGGACTTCGGCGTTTGACGCAAGTTAAAAGGACGTTCGTGCCAATTGTCGCGTTAGCGAGCGTCCCGGTGTCGTCTGTACTACCCACCGCAATTGAGTGACGTCGTCCTTCCCCGACTGCTTGTACCACGTCTCGCGTACCGTGTACCAACCGTTCATACGCTATGTTCACGTTGCATGTAGCGTGCCGTATTAATGAGCCTCGGGACGTTTAAGGCAGACCTTGTCGCCACTTTTTTCGCATACTCGCTTTATAACCAACTTTACAGCACCGTGCGTAACCGCCTTTACGTACGCAGCCCACGGCCGGCTCTGACAGTTTGCGCGGAGGCTCAGTGGCTTAAGCTGCTTTCACACCGCTTTGGGTACTCGGATTCGCGCAAGACCCTGGCAGTGTAGTCAACCATAAAATAAAAAAAAAACATAAACAAGAACAAGAGCGAGACGCACACAAAGAGGGCAGCACATCCAAATGAAATTTTCAGCCAAACGAATACTTAACGAATCCGACAATCTTTCGTCGTTTCATGAAAACTCGAGATTAATGAACTTCCCTGGCCGGAAGTTATTAGGACAGTCGGCGCAAGAGGTTCTTTAATTTTCGTAAGTCTCCCCGCGTCCCTCCAACCTTTATAATAAATAGTTACTATTACAAAATGGCGGCCACTCCAGCTGACTACTCTCCGTCTCTCTCTTTCTCGTTCCCTTTCTTCTTTCCCTTTGCCCCCACCACCCCTCCTCCTTCTCCAACACCCCCTCCCATTCTTCCAACTTTCTCGACAATCCTACCCACTGTCTACCGTCACCGCAGCATCCGCTTCTTCCCGCAGCATCACGGCAAGCGCCTAATCGCTAAGGAGACCAAGAACATTCCCCGACGCTTTTTCCATGAGCCAAACGTAAGCATGTCGCTCGATAAAAACTAGTGCAAACAGACGCGACGAGCCGAGTTCGATACTCGCCTTCAGGGACGTACGCGTAAACTCTGTTTTTTTAATGCCGTCCGAATATGCAATTCCTGGTTTAGTGAAAAATTAAATTTTTTTTTTTTTCCCCGCCACCCTATGTATTCTTCATCCCTCTAATTTATTCCATGGGATGTACGTAATGTAGCATTTTTTGTCGGTACCTTTGAAGAAGCTTTGGACGGATTCCGCTGGCGCATTGTAATCCCTTAGGTGTAATCGCTCGCAGCCTTAGCCAACAAAGCGTGGCTTTGGATGGGGGTCTGTCTCCGCTTCCTCTCTCTCTCTCTCTCTCTCTTGATCTTTCTATACCTGCCCTCCGCTCCTCTTCGTCGCTCCCACGTACTTACCCCTATTCTGGTATTCGCAGGGTCTTACCTTACGCTCTCACGTTACGTTACGTTAGTTACGTTGGAATTTCACTGGCTCGACCGGTACGATACCAAAGGCAGGAAGGATATCGCATAGCGCGCAGCCTTGTTCCTCTTGAATGGTTTATGTGTTTCTTTCACTAGGTATACATATACATATATGTGTATACGATCGTCACATGGGTAGGCGTATCGATATTAGGATTTTTTTTACCTCACTCTAGATTTCTCCTGTCAATTTTCTCTTCCTCATCCTCTAAGGTCGGAACCCCCTTGAGCCGTAACCGCGAACGATGGCCGCCATAACCGTTGGTCGGAGTAAGTTCAGGCGAAAGAAAACTCGTTATTGTATATCGTCATTCGCCCTTATTACCGGCATCTGCATAAAATTCCGACCCTCCTTCTCTTACTTTGAAACGGTTTTATCCAATGGTTCCCCGAGGTACTGGAGAAGAGAAGGAGGTGGCCGGGCTGAATTAGAGCAGAAAAATTAGCCGCGCCCAGGAAAATCTTTGAGGTTTCCTCTGGGGCAGTTTTCATCGGACGCAAGCCTGAAGCTGGATTCCGAACGTGTTTCTAGGTACATTTACGAAATTTCGATACGACGATAATATTTAATTTCGTCATTATTTTCACTGTCCAATTTTCAATTCTACCTGACTTTTGGGTCCCTTTTTAGCTTTTTGGGCCATGTCGCTCGCTAACTCATCCTGAATGCTCTGCTTGTCCTTTCCGTCTAGCAATATTTCCTATAGTTATACCTGCTGTCCCTTGAGGTTGAATTTACGAACTTTGAGAACACCTGACACTCGCCAAAATAGTTTGTAGGTGTTCAGCAAATTAATGGATTAGAGAGAGAGAGAGAGAGAGAAAAGGATCTCAAGACAAGTACAGGACAGGAAGTTGAGTCTTCGGAACCCTTCGGGAATTGGTGTCGAGTCGCTGGCGAATTTATATCTGTTTGAGGAACACTTCTTGGCACTCTGTGCCATTTCGATCACGTGCACGTATATGGGGATAACTTTTACGCAGAAGTGTACGCAATCTACATGCGTAAACAACCTCGTGTGATATTAGGCCGCCCTTTCACGAGAGTCACCCGGTATCCGTGACAATGAGCTTCCTAGTTAACTGTTGAAATTACTGCGAGGGAATGCGTGGATATTGCGGAGGGCGATGGGGTAAAACGTGATGATGAATAGGGGTTGGTTGAATATTGCAGTACTCGCGGGAGTGTAATTGGGGATGAGTGAGGAAGAAACCGGAAGTGGCACAGGAACAGGAAGGAAGGAAGGAAGGAAGGAAGGTGAACAATGTGAGGATGGGAAATGAATCAGGCAAGGTAAAAATTAATTTTGAATTGACCAACCATCCAGTCGGCATGGATCGTTAGGGTTGACGTTTAAAACTGTCGTGACGTCATCATCGAGTCGTAGCCAACTTCACGTGTATTAAGTACACGACGAATTTTCGACGTCACGAGGCTGTATCTGTATTTTTCTAACGGGTGGAAAAATTCGCATCACGACTTTCGAGCCTCAACTTCGACCAGTGCAAACGTTCGTTACGTCGTTTTGTGAATGTAGTTGGAAATTTACGAAACACGTTTTATTTATTTACTGTCGTGGAAAACATGGCGCTCTTATCGCTATGGAAATGGTAATCGAAGGGTAGGACAGAGGGGGTGGTCGGAGGTCGACGGTTGATAAGAAATGGAAGAGGCGTAAACGTCTTACGTTGAGAAGTGGCGAAATCGGTGGGTGGGGGGGAGCGAGAGAGAGAGAGAGAGAGAATTGGAACGTCCTCAGTTGCCAAGTCACACATCGCATTCCAGGGTGCAAGGAATAAAATTTCGCTACGAGCAAAGCTTGCCCGAAGACACGAGCATCGTCAAGAGAAGGAGAGAGAAGCAGAGACGGAGTTAAAGGCAAAAGTGCCAGCTCAGCACGAAATCGGGCTCTGACTGGTTTTTAGTATTTTTACGAGGACCAAGAAGTCTGGCTATGGGCACTCGGGTACGGCTGCGGATGGGCCGTCTGATGGGTTGATGGGTTGATGGGCTCGCGGGTGCATGGCACTTTGTCCGAAAAACCATCCATGATTAGACATGAATACTCTCATTAAACATTCGGCCTGGCGTGTACGACAGTATGTAAGGGACATCTGCGCTGGAAAAAGTAGTTCTGCGACATTGGCGTATTGTCTCTCCTGGTTAACGAAGAGGGGGAACGCGAAAGAGAGAAAATTTCTTTACCGACATTCCCACCATAAGAATCCCATAGTCGTTCGAATTACGAGTCGCCGTACGGATAACCGTCCACGGGTCCACTTGGACACGAAGCACAAAATTATAATAAAAAAAAAAAAAATTTCACAAAATTTCATCACGTGACTTTTGAAAAAAAAAAAATCTCAAAATTGAATTTTCAAATTTTTTTTTCATCTTCTCATCCTCTTTACTCGAAATTTCGGAAAATTCTCAGCCGTCCCTGCCCGTTCGGCGGGATCAGGGCCGTCGAAAGGTGGCGTCGTCTACGCTCCTGTCCCAAAGCACGTAGGACGCGCCCAACCGGCAGCGTCTAGAACCTCCAATGATATATCATTGGTTTTTCGTTCTCGCTGTTTCGGGGATCGCCGGCATTCCCGGGTCGCGATTCCATGCCGATCCGAAGAAAGAGAATGAGAACGAAGGATCAAGGAGATACGGTCGAAGCCTCCAGAGGTGGATGGACGCGGGAGACCCTAGTCGAACTCCTGTTGCTCCTGGAGGGCTGGTTCTTCGACTGGTCGAACCTACCCAGGAGAACCGTCCACGTGACAGATGGTTTCGCTGATAGCCAGACGCGTAAGAACTCGCTTACTGCGGCCATACCTCGCAATTAGTATGTGCGGTCGGATCTGCGCTAAAACAACATGGTGGCTCGTGGACGTTGAGCTAACCGTGCGCAAGAACCAGCACGGGGCGTATTAAGGGCTGCCACCGCCGTCAGCACCACAGCCCTCACAATCAGCGCTCCTAGGGCCATTCGATTTAACACACTGTTCTTTAGAAAGATACCCCTTCAACGTTACCTTAATTGTAGGATATATATATATATATATATATCCTATATAAAGATCCAAGCCAGCAACTCGACCGTACAAAGTATACATATATATTTCAAGATATAAAATCTATAATAGAATAGAGCGTACGATACTTTTTTCTACGAGATTACTCATAACTTTGAAATTGCTGTACTTCAGTTCGATCTTCTTTCTCGGTCCATAGATCTTCTAACTGGTCGCTGATGTCTTTACGATGGTAATATCGGATAGGATTTACGAGAGGGATTGTCCAGATTCCTGGATTCCCATTGGCGATTTAATAGTTAATAGAGTCCAAAAGTTTTCTTAGGCAAGAAGACTTTATAGCCTACAGAGAGAGAGAGAGAGAGAGAGAGAGAGTGGCTGGAGTCAGAGGGTGCAAAAGGGAAGGGTTGGTACTCTCGGTCGAGGAAGACGGAAGGGGGATGGTTGGTTCTTGAGATGCATTTGTGCAAGAAGGGCGTAAGGGGGGTTGGGTCGGTGGGGTGGGTAATAGAGAGAATAGTGAAGGCAATGGAGGGTCAGAGGGTGGGATATCATCGAGATATCGCCTAGCAACGAAAGCTGATAGCTTCGGCAGAATCGATAGATACCCTCTAAAGTAATATATCGAATGGCATGTTCGATACTAGTCGGTCTTCAGCCTATATGTTTCTGCCCCCCCCCCCTTCCCCCTCCCCCCCATAGTACTGGTAGTGTTAGTATTGGTAGCAATGCTGTTTAGTATCCATATACTGTACTATGTGTTACATAGTATACAGTGCTGAGAAGACCTGTACTATGTGTTGTTATATGTGTTTAGTATATATGTATATGTATATGGCAGATGGAGCAAGTCTGCATGTATATAGGTATAGTCGCCACACCTAAGGTACATAAGCAGCGACGTATCGGGGTACGTAGGAAACTGTGGTGCATTTTGGGTAGTAGAGGAGAAATCCAGAGCATCCGATTGGCGTGGTTTGAGATCCTCAGAAATCCAGAATTTACCTGAATAATGTAAAAAAAAGAGAGGGGGAGGGATTTGATCGATCGAAAAGGGTAATGCTGTCAGATTGCTGGAATGTTTTCGATTTATCTAGGAATTGCGTGTGCACGATGTGCGAGGATTTTCTTTGTTTTCAAGATCGGAGGACAGTACGTTGTCTTTGACCTGTGACCTCGGAGATCGGAGTACGAGAGAGCGGGATGAATTTCTTGTCTAAAGGAATAGTCAATGCCGAGGGAATTTTCAGTGAGATTTACTTGAAATCCTGTATTGGAGATGCTGCGAATATATATATATGTATATATTTGTTCGAGAGTTTTATTTGCCCTCGTATAGACGCGAGGTAGACGATTTTTCGTTTTTCCATAATTATTCGTATGACCCATATCGGACTCGTATTCACACGATAATCAATGCAGAGATAAAATAAACGGAGAGCCCTAAACGTATCTGATTAATGCTAATGGCCGATAATGCGGGCATCTAATTCGCGGTCGGTGGATTATTTCAATTAGAGCAACTCGCCGTAACGGCGCGTGGTCGCCACCGCACGATCCTAACAGCTCGTACGCGTGCGTTTGGTGTGAATAATAAAGGACGTGCCCAAATGGATTCTGTTAAATCGAACCGATGTCACAAATCGAATAACGTGTTCGTTAGAACTATGAGAAAATAGTTATACGGTATTTACGTCGATTTGAATTTTCATCGTTTTCCCGCCGCTCTGCGATTCGAGCGTACGTAGCCTGTCCAGTGCGCATGCGCGGCCGCCATGACCAACGGACGCTGGAATACGTGCTCGAGTGCGATGTGCCCTACGAAAGGGCGAAAAATGTTTCGCAATCCGCGTTACGTCCAGTAGAGAAGTTTACATACCACCTTGTACATACATCGCTGGCGTATCCATATGTGGAGTGTGTAGTATGTGCTATCAACCGTACGTGGAACAGGAGTAATACGAGAGAACGAGTAGCAGCACGCGCCTACCTAACCTATTCAAGCCACAGCCACATACTAATTGGATACCTTGGAGAATATTGCCGTAGCTGAGCTGTCTAGTGTTGTTTATAGCGATGACTCGTGAAACCTTATGGAAGCGACGAAGAACAAGGACCTGGATAGTCTAAGAGGTTAGGAAACCCCCCACATACCTGGTGTCGTTGGAGTGCACTTTTTTTCTTTGTTAAATTAAAATCTTTTTGACATTTTTTAATATCCCTTATACGTTTTCCTCAATCGTTTCACTTCTTGTCTCTTCGTGTCGGCAACGTTGCGCCACGTTGACGTAGATTCCGACGAGGACAGATTTAATTGTCAGACAGTGCAGCCAACTGTCCTGCTAATTACCGTAAAAACAAGTATATTCCTGCCAGCTTCTCTTTTGCCCAGGTACATACATGTATGTGTATTTTAACTATTTACATATGTGTCCAGAGTGCATATATATGTATATACACACACGCTATACTTTGTGGTGCATTTTAAAGGAGCGTCACGCGGACCGGAAGGCGCCACTCGTCGTAGTCAGGTTGGTTCAACTCGTGAACGTTGTTAGTGCCGTTTTCCTTGTGTAGGACGACGTCGCGACGCTCCGTGCGTCGCGCTGGAACACGTACGCGTCTTAATACCGCGACGAAGCTCTGCCGCGTGGCATGGGGATACCGAGTAATTGTCTTCCTGAATACTTGACTCGGTTAAGACAGACTGGACTAGGTCGGCCATTCTCCTGGACCCTCTGACTTCCTCTTTATCTACTTAGTCTCGAGTTCTTTATACTAATTTCATAGAATAACATTGCGACGAAGTAGTTATTAAGAATTTATATTTTTAAAATCTCTCTGTCTCTCTCTTCGGACTGGCGTCTAATAAAAATGGCTGACCTCCGAGTTTATCGAGGATCGGAGCACTCGTTTGTAAGGAAAAATATTGTCCTCTTTATAAATAAATGGAACCCAAGTCCAATGGTATTGGACGCTTATAATTATGGCAGCATGGCGATTCAGGGCCGGAATAGTTGGGGGGTGGAAATGAAGGGGTTTTTTTTTCCAAGGCTTTCAAATCCAAGCGGATTCCCACCCTGGTACCTATTCTAGGGAGTTTTATAAATCCCAGTCGTGCCATCCTCTCCATCAGTCGGATTTCCCTTTCAGGATATTCCAACGGGTTTCCGGACGATCCTCTTTCAAGTGGAGGATGAGGACTCGATCTTGCAAGTGGAAGAACGGGAAATAATAAGGAAGCAAGGGGAGAGAGAGAGAGAGAGGGAGAGAGAGAGAGAGAGAGAGAAAGGATAATTCTGCCGGGCAGGGACGACCGAAGACTTTATAGTCACCGCAGCCGAAAGTCTTGAGACGATACGTATCGTCCAATCGAACGGGATTCTCTAGTTTGGAGTTGCGATGGATTTTATTCCCGTGACGTCACACAATGCAGTCCTTTAAGGACAATGGATCCTTTAAGGACCTGGTAACTTTATACGCCGATGAGAGTCTTCCCTGTTACGTCTCCAGGATTGAAAGCGAAGTCGCTGACTGATGGTCGATTGGAGGTCAGTCTTAATGGAAACTGGTCTGAAGTTTATATATATATATATATATATTCACACAGTTTATCCACTCCACGCACATAGAAATAATCCTGGCCGATAAAAAGTGATTAAAAAAAAAAAGTTAATGGCACTTGGGGAAATTGTTTTTCGCTCGCAAAGAAAAAAAAAATCTGACGTGGACTTTTTTTTTCTATGCACCTAAGACGCAAACTTTTAATTACAATTCTCGATTCTTTATTATCTTGATGTCAATGTAAAAATCCTATAGAGGATTTTACGTTGCTCTTTTCTTTCCGTTCTTAACGACTTCGTCAAATCATCAGACTCAAGTACGACTATTTTATTCCAGACAGGTCTGGCTTTCGTAATTGTCGCAATTAACGACACGCCACATCTTCGACTTGGATGCATCTGCTTATGGCAAGTGGTAACTACCTGTCGACGTAATATCCGGCTCGGTCCTTAAGCACTTCGCAAGGCTAACGAGCTATTTACACCTGTTTTTATTGGAGGTATTTTTTAATTTTTCAAAAATATTTTTTTATATATTTACACTTTTTTTTCTTTTACCATGCTTTAGGTAGGTTCCCAATGCTCACGAGCAACGACCCGCGCGACTGGCCGATCAGGTTTTTACTTTTTAGTCGCCTCGTGCGGGGTCGCCTTAAGACACGCTCGGAATCGTAAAAGTGGCGAGAGCCTTTAAAAACGTATCTGTCTGTATCAGGTGTGGCAGAATTATTACGTAATTTATTCCGCACTGAAAAATAAAATTTCTGCATCACGGCGGCATTGGGAAATACGAATTTGAAAATCAATTATTTTTCCATCTTCCGGAATAATTTTTTTTTTTTCTTTTTTCACTCTCTGTAACGTCGTAATGGATATTCATATTTTTGAAATGTCATTAAAGGCAGTTCTAGACTTAACGATTCGATTCCACTCGGCTTATCAATTTTTTACTTGATGATCCAATTCACGCAATCATTTCATTCATTGCATAATCGCATCTGTCGCTCGCGCAATTGCTAACCAGGCCTTACGAAGAATGTCAAAGGTGAAAGACGAATCCATTAATTCGTTTACATCAAGTCGACATACATATATCGTCGCCCGTTTAAAATTCGCCTTAGTCCATCGTCCTGACTGCTTCCGCGCGTACTATATATATATATTTTTTTTCCGTATTACCACGTAAAACGAATATAACCTTAAGCCTCGTACTCGTGTAAGCGAAAGCTAAAGACCAACGTAATTCACTTGGAGAAATGTCTCTCGAGAAATTTGTCTTATTTCAAGACTTTGAATTTCCCGCCAACTCCTCCCGGAGGCAAGTGCCAAGGGCCACTCTTGGCGTAAGGCGAAAACTTTGAGCACTTCCGGTGCATTGAAAGCGTCCAAGGTGTTTCCGTCGTCTTGGCCTCGAAAACTTTTTTACGGCATTTCAAAAACTCCGGTCTGACTCGTCTTGACTTTACCTACTTCCGTTTACGTTGTCCCTGCGAAAGTGGTTATATACCGTGATTGTCAGACACGCGGAATAAAGTTACGTAAGCTCGAATTGGCCGTCAAGTAAATCGGCCGTCAAGTAAATCGGCCGGCGAACGATTCCCATCTTAATTACTTAATTCAATTTCGATTAAGGTAAACTCGTCTAGCCTTCCCGTACAGATGCTGCGGCTGGACGCTGCTGCGAATTAGCTGAAAATTTATCAACCCTAAGCATTAAGAGATTTTCTATCTGCTGGGGGCAATCGCTACTTTTACTTACTACGTATACCTATACTTTGTTACCTTCAATTAGATACCCACTTTCCAGCCCCTTTCTCCTGATATCGCTATCACGCGTCGCTCCTACTTTCACCTTCCGCCCAGCATCCCTCTGCAATATTTCTTTGGGAATAAGGGTAAATCGGCAGGGTACCTAATACAGGGGAAAATTGTTCGAGCCATTTCACCCCTGTTATTTCGCTAGGCAGAACTTTGTTATTTAATCGCATTTAAATGCCTGTCAGACGATTCCTTCTTCTAATTGGCCGTGTAATATAAATCTTGAGGAATTGCGAGAGACTTTTTTTTTCTTCTTTCTTTCTTTAATTGACTATGGATTCAGTCGCCCTTAGTTTATGCTTTTTTTTTTTTGGGTGTTTTTCTTGCTTCTCGTCGGAAGGCACGTAAATTAGATTAGGTAAATTTGCGACGATAAGAAAAACCTGTTTTTCGTCCTTTTGATAAGCGTTTGCGATAATAGCTTTGTTTTGCTTTGGATTTTCTTGCTTCTTGGTAAACCGTCTTCCCAGAAGCGAACGTAACGTGAAATTATACCAATTAGTGGGTTTTCGTTGGTTGACGAAAAATTTTTTTCTTACAAACCTGATCTAACGGATCCATTTTTTTTTTCGTTTCAGCATTTTTTTTTTCAATCAAAATTTGACCTTGGGTGTGACTGGTGAATTCGAACTTTACGTTTGCTTCCAGCAATTTGCGATTTTACACAGAACTCAGTATCGGAGACGAATTGCGCAGAAAGTGTAGTAAGCCAATGGAAAGCTGCTTAGAATTTTCGAATTGGCATTAGAGACTTGATTTTAATTGGGTCAGGGATGCCAACCAAAGCAATTACAGTATATCAAGTTCAAAATATATATTCTACATGAGAGAGAGAGAGAGTGAGAGAGACATAGACCCTCCAGCCATCTCGATTGAATCAGCCGGTCCAAGTCCTTGAAATGAAAATTAAACGTATCGCGTACCTTCTCTGATGCACGTAATCACCCATAAGTCCGTCTCTCTCGCACTCACGTTAAGTATAGAAAATTGAAATTTTCATGCGAATTTTCTAAGCTCCGTCGCTAATAACGTTTCGAGACGATCTGATCGAAAAAAAATTGCATATGCAAATTGCATTATTTCGCTTTCTTTAATTCATATGTAAAACTTCAATTTCCTTCCAGTTATCATAAAATCTCCGACTGGTATAAAAGTTTCCCACGACACTCGTCCAATCTGACTGTTACGTTTCAACCGAATAGCCTCGTACATATGTATGCACATATATCTCTACAAGATAATACACATGTCTGAATCTTCTTATTCGCCTGACGATGGTCGCCGGGAATCCGGTATTAAAACGCGGCAGCATGATTCTAATAGAAGGCATTACGGGGCACGACTGCATGCAAACATCCCCTAATGTATTCATATTGGGCCACCACCCTTAGCATCCCTTACTACCCCCGCCCACCGCCACCCTTACAATTCCTCCCACAGAACCTCAAAGCGAGAGGGCTTTTCCTTCCCTCACGATATTTGAATTTTAATGTGACCAACCACTCTCTCCCCTCCCTGCCCTCCAACTACCCTTAACCCACACCTTCCGCCTAGCATCCCCCCCCCGGTTCATCCATTACTTAAAGATTTTTCTCCAGCACCGATCTGATTTTACCTAGTACACAGAAAAAAGTATCGACTTTATCGTTGGTATCGGTAGGTAACCTCCCCCCCCCCCCCCCCCCCGAAAGTCGAAAAGAGGATACTTATCAAGGATGTAATTTACTTTTCTTCAGGATCGTCCGTGGCGAGAGGTCGAAAGGTCGAAAGCCATTCAGAGAGAGAGAGAGAGAGAGAGAGAGGGAAAAAGATGAAATCAAAGAGGGATGAAAGATGTAAGGAAATCAGGGGATACATATATATAGGGGATGATTCGCCATCTTATTCCGTCCGAGTTGGGGGGGGGGGGGTTGGCAGGTGAAAAATAAAAGTACGCTAAGGTAATCTCATAGCCGAGGTTTACCTTCGGCAGGTACGATACGGCGAACTCTTGGTCTACCTCGAGAGCGGACTGAAGTAAGGAACGTGGGGGGGGGGGGGGGGTGTCTGCAAGAGATAAAGAGCAAGACCAGGCAGTGGCAGCTACGGTATAACGAAAGAAGAAGGGATGACTCGGAATAAAGTTCCGAGAGGCTGTTATCGCGCGAGGCTCATTGATATTTTCTTGAAAGTCCCAAGAACCGACCCTCCGGAGAATTAAGCCACCAAAAGGGCTGGAGAATTCGGCGTATCCTTTACAACGAGCAGCGACGCAGGAGGAACCAGGAACAGGATCGTCGTTACGTGCTAGTGTATCTTCTACGTGGGATTCGACCCCCCCCCTTCCATTGATCCCCTTCCAGGTTGCCATAGTAGCCCAGAGTTCCGAATCCTATGGGCGTACTCAGCGAGGGACTCTTTGAGGACTCCAAGCGCTCCCGACCCAAGAGCAAGCTCAGGCGACGGAGCGGCGTGGTGGGGGCCTGGTGGGAAAGGACGATAATGGATAAGTCGCAGTCTCCTCCGACCCTCACCTAGGAGAATCCACGTCATTGTTTCGAGCGACCATTGATAA
>JARQSV010000643.1:270638-290320 GCA_030142285.1 Calameuta idolon
TTCTTCTTCGTCGAGTGACTCATTCGCCCCCCCCCCCCCCAGCCTTCTCACCTCCCCCTTGGAACACTTCTGGTTCGCACTGAAATTACCCTGGACTTTTTTTTTGTCTTTCGACGTTTCCATTCACCGTCTAGGTTCATCCCTTTTTTTGTATCACAAATTTTTTTTTCCTTAAGTCTATTTTTACGCCCCCCCCCTCTCTTTTTCTCTCTCTCTCTTACTACCCTCCTTTGTAAATCATCCGTTGGTCTCTTTTGCTCTCTTTTTTTCTTCGCATCTACTGCCTTCGTGAGATTCTTCACCCCTTTTTTGCACGCTCCTGACTCTCTCTCTCTCTCTCTCTCTCTCTCTCTCTCTCTCTCTCTCTCTCTCTCTCTCTCTCGCTCTCTCGCTGTTCATCCCTCGGGAAATAAAACACTTTGGCAACGTCAGAGAGATAGCTCTCGCGAGCAGCCGTGACACTTTATCGCGCTGTGCACTCCTCTCTTTAGGGCGGCTTTCAAATCGCTGCGTACAGCGCGAGCTCTTTCGAATCTCCGTTCCGTGTATAGCCCTTGTTGCGCAACACGTGCTGGAGCTTTAAGTGACCTTCGACGAGTTTACCCTCCATTTTATTGAAGACTTCCACGTTTTATCTCGCTGCCTCCTCAAGCTCGTACCACTTTATTTGACGCTGTGGAAAACGAGTACTTTTCCCTCTAATGCACTACTTGCCTGTATCCTGCCTATGGCTCTGTACTGTGCGCTGTGTACTGCGCGTAACTAAGTGCATATACCGGGTGTGCCGTTGCGACTTTACACGATATAAACACAGCCAAGCTAAATTGTTGGAGCTAATAGAATTAAAATATCATTTCAAGTGAAATTAGTCCTAGAAATATATAGTATATATATATATACACATACATATGTGTATCCAAAGATATGAGATACATGAAAAAAAAAAAAAAAAAAAATGAAGACTGACAAAATTATAAACGAGGAAACGTAGGTAGCAGCTTTCTTTGGGAAATAAAAAATCTCAATATCAAAATTCACTGCGACGATTCGAAATCATTCGATCGAATGATTTTATCCTTGTTATCAGCGATATCACGAATATTACGATACCACGTGTTCCGTTTGACGTTCGAGAAATTTTTCGTACGATTTTACGAATCGTCAATTTTTGCCCTTTTTTTTTTGTCTAACATTTCACAGCATCGCGTTTACCGTATTGTCATCGGGAAACGACGAATCCGTCGAAGTGAGCGGGCGTCGCGACGCTCTTTTTAACCACGGCTGTCGAGTGTTAAAAAAAAAGATTTCTCATTATAAAATAACATGAAAGAAAATTGATGTAAAATAAATAATAAAAATCGAAAAATTCATTACGGCAAGGAATGCCAATTTTTATTTTTTTTGTAAATCAAAAAGAATCGTCTTTTCTCTTTCTCTCTCTCTCTCACTCCTCTGCGCTCTCATTGTTCTCAAATTCCCAATACGTCAAAGTCTACGGCACGACTTTCACCATACCGGTCGGGTATTCTCGCTCTCGCACTGTACACACACATATATATATATATATACACTTATCCAAGTCTATATATACATATATACAGGTTCACGCGATAAAGGGGAGTACTGCAATTCAGAGTCAGACTTTACTTATGCCAGAGTATGGATTATCATTCGCTTGTCTGACTACTTCCGGCATCCTCTGAATCCCTGCGTTCTTATTTATTCCCTGAATCCGGAATCCACGTGATCCCCTGTAATCCATAGGTATGAGGTATATCGTTTACTTTACCTAATACGCAAAAATACTGGACGGACGCAAAGAGCGTCCGGTATGCGCGAATACGTTGTAAGAGTTCGCAGTGGAAATGACGTAGCGAAGAGAGAGAAAGAGAGACGAAGGAAGAAGAAGAAGAAAAAAAAAAGAGAAGAGACTGCATGAAAATAGATAAATGTCAAAGAGAAAGAAAAATATATATATATATGTATACCCCTTGAGAAATTCCCGGTGGTTTTTCATTATTATTACAAGAGTGTAAAAATACATTAAAGGACTATAGAGACCCTTTATACGCAGCTACCTTATCTTCTGTCATAACCCCGGGGTCTTATCAAATCTGTCTTATCAAAGATAATTACGATCGCTATGTCGTGGCTGATATTTCAGAGTAACGGAAATTTTATTTAAATCGAATTATTTTTTTTTTGACGGTAAATCTCGATCGAAAATTTTTGGAAAAATAAAAAAAAATTTTGTATCTTTAAGGGCGGTGCTCGATTTTGACGCGTTAAATTTGCAATGGCGTCCGATCGTTTTTTGAAATTCGAACGGCTAGGGAAAACTGTCTGCAGCTGCATCTGGTGCAACTTGAGCCACGACGTGTAACCGGAGCTTAAGTTAGATAGTTTCCTTTCCTCTTACGTATGCGCTATGCATATACGTAGCTATGGTTTACATATGCATGGATGCACCAGCACGTATTCCCATTCTTGTGGAACCAGAGTGGTGACCTTTTGCTTATTCGGTATGTCGTTTTTAGCTTTGTGGATAGGAAAGCGGACATTAGCTATACGACCGGGACAAGAATTGTCATGGGGGATTTTAACGTTCGACAAAGTTTTTAATGTGCAGCTGGCGTGAAGATTTTCGATCGTCCATTATCACTATAGCTATCGGTATCCGTCATGAAAATTGACCCGTGACGAAAAGATAAGCTGTGCGATGGTTGTATAAAAAATAAATATTTTTTATTTTTGGAAAAAAATTTGATTTTTTCCTTTTTTGTGGATTCTTGATGACGTGGGCTACGTCGGTGCGCAACCGTACTTAATTTTTGGATGATTCTGTATCCTTTTTTTATATTTGCACATGTTGCAAATTCTTGCACATTTTTTTTGCACTCTTAACCTGCATCCATCGGGATTTCATGTGCGACTAATGGGTTTCTGCACCATTATATTTCACCTCGATTAATTTACTTATGAAACTTTCGTAATCAGAGCGCAGCGTTCGGTTTTCTCGGCCTCGATATTCATTAGCCGTTACGGATACGTGATGCAGTTTAATGCAATTTGTGCATCCCGAAGATTCTCAGGTTGGATAATCCGAATGGTCTAACGTATAGATAGGTGACTTAGGTTAAGTCGATATATGAGATTTATAGATCGAAGAAACATGAAAAAAATCGAATTTCGATTGAAATTATATTTTCTTTCGATTTTAATGTCTGTTTTCGGATTTTTGAAAATTTTCTTCCTTTTTTCTTCTATCGAGAAAATAAAAATTACCTTACTCGTCGTTTAATGAATTTTTTGTATCATTACGCAAGGACTTTAGCGTTCTTTACTTTTCGCAAGTGAGTTTAAACTGCAGCTAATGCGAAAAGTCCGCGAGCAATTTATTCATGGGATGAAAAGGTGCCGCTCGTTTTCATTTTCCCATTTTTTCTTCTTCCTTTTCCTTTCATCTTCCCTTGGCTCGATTTCTCATCTTCCCTTCTCTTGGGCAAAGCAGACTCTCTCCTCTCGTCTAACACGGGCAAGCTTTCTTGGTTACGTTCTCCTTCTTAGTTTCTATTGTAAGTGCCGAGGGACGACGCCCGGGCGTCCCGACGCCTCCCGCTACATTCTTATCGTAATGGCAATCGTTTAGCAGATGGAAATTCTTCTTGATGACGTCACACGCTCATTTTATCTCTTACAATTTTTCCAACCGTCCGATAAAATATTTTTGAATTTTCTAATCGCTTATCAGGTAATCGTCAGGACATATATAGATCACGTGTATAATTCACTGTACAAGTATAGAGTTTACTATATACAGTATCACGTATATATAGAGTATCCATAATTCACGTATATATAGAGAGTATACTTATAGAATATCACATATGTAGATTATACGTATGTATACTGTCTGTATATATTATTTCTAAAGAAATTTCCTAGATAGATTATTATTGAGTTTATTTTAGAAAATTTATTTTACGCCTATGGCAGTCCGTCGAATACCTTCTTGTGAAACGGCCTGTATAAGAAATATTTTTTAGCGAACGTCCCTCATATTTTTCGATGGATTAAAAAGAAAAAAAAATTGAATCAGATTTTTTTTCTCACCAATCCTACTCCTTCGCCATGGTTGCCAACTGCTGACACGATAAATGACATCTGCCAGTATCACCAGTCATTACTTATTTTACGTTTCACGCTTCGCATTTTGCGCTTTGTCTTTTACTGCCGCGTATCCTGTTGCCGAAACCCTGCCGCTTTCTGCCACGGTTGAAATTCGCAACGTGCGAAAAGTGCCAATCGAGATTCACTTGACGCGCGAATTCGAAATATATAAATTGGCAAATTGTATCTGGGAAATACATTTTTTTTCTCCTTTTTCTCATTTTTCATTTTTTTTTTCGCGTTACACTGCGCGTATGTTTTTTCATGCAAAAATAGAAAATTTCACTGTCATGTTTTTTGTTTTTGGAAAAATTAATAAAATTATATCCTAAATGTTTTTTTTTCTTCATTTTATTAAAAAATCCCGAGACAACGAATTTCGTCGACGTGACGTCATATTTTATTTTTTTTCAAGCGTCGCGACGTCGATCGCTTGGCTAATTGGGAACTTGAAAAGGTTAAGGGTACGTATCGCATGTACGTGACGTGAAAACGCGGATCGAATGGGAGTCGCTTGAGTTGGAAATAAAAACTGAAGTCTCGTTCTCAACGGAGACATAGCGGCAGTAACGAACGCGTGTTGCTATTTTATTTATTTCTTCTTTTCCTTTGGCGCAGTTTTCGCGTTCGCAGTAAGATTACAAAAAAAAAAAATATTCAAAGCAGAAAATGTATCAGTGACAAGAAGTATTGTTCCAATAAAAAGGATAATTTTATACGAACACTCGTTAACGAGTCCACGTAGAAAAGCTTTTTTGAATTTGCCGCGCACAGAAAAGAAGCAGCAATTCTCCTGAAAGCTCGTTATTCGTAAGGTACGGTGAGCATAAAAATGAGAGCATTAAAGAAAAAATAAAAATAAAAAAAAAGCCAAGTGTGATCGCGTAATCATCGCCGGTCGTTCGTCCTGTAATTAAAAAGCTTTTAGCTACCAGAGCGTCGCGACGCTTTCTGTTTTGCTTTACGCGCACAGTACTACGACGTCTCTTCGTTTCTGACGTCTTTAACTTCCTTACGTAAAGCATCTTTTTCTTTTTTTTTTCTTCTTTCCCTTCTTCAGCAGCCACTTCCCACTTTACCCCTACAAACGCGCCCCTTATACTTATTATTATTTTGTGGCAACCCCTTCGACTTCCGGTTCGAATTCCCTTCCCCCCCATCAGTTCATACAATAAAATTCCACTCTGTTGGCAGATACCAACTATTAAAAAAAATAAGAAAATTGGCTGTATTTATTACTAAATTATTGAAAATATCTTGACAGAAGCGATTTTTTTTTTGAAAATTTACAATTAATTTTTTGAGAAATTTTTCATTTATCGAATTACTCTCGATGTGGAATCGTGTAAATTTTCAGTGGATCCCGATGCCGGTACAGCTGGGACTGAGGCTGGAGACGATGGGGACAGTTTGTGGCGCAGTGGTTTCACCTTGAGGCATCGGGCTCTATTTAACCTCGCAATTAGGGCTGCTCTAATCCTTCCCATGTTTCACATCCTTCCGCCATTATCTCATTCTCTAATTTTCGTATTCTCTCCTTTTCCCATTCTCTCGATCCAGGCGCATGATATCGGTCACTCGTTAACATTTTAATCCGATAATAGGCTGACAGGGCAAAACCCCCCACCGCCTTCGGACGCTGTAAAGTAGACCGAGTAAATACGTATGGCTGACTACGTACGTCCGCATCCCCTTAGCCTTATTAACGGTTGTCGCTTACAATGTTGCCCGACCCGATTTTCAACCCTTCCAAGCAGCATGTTGTACGCCAGACCCAACCTTTCCTGTAATCTTATAATCCGTCATTATTATCATCCGAGAGCACATAAAAGTCGTTTTGATTATACTCGTGTACGTATTACAAAATCTCCAAACATTTTTGGGACTTGAAAATTTATTGAATTACGAAATGAAAATTTTTTTTATTACCAAAAAAAAAACTTTTTTTTTTTTCATCCCTTCAATGTGCATCTTCAGGACCGTACTTTCGCTTCTCTGAGTACTCCTTGTCACGTTACTGTACTTCTTATCGCGTTATCAAATTTTATTATATTATTCGTATCCTTAAACTGTGTCCTTATCACAGCCGATAATCTTCATACGAGCTGCGCGAGCTGGTCTGCTGAAATTTTTCGAGCTATTTTCATAGTAAAAAAATTTTTTTTTATTTTTTCCCAATTAACATTATGTGACGAATCTCGCAAAAGCGCATCTCCGTTATCACTTCCGGTCTAAATCACATAGACAGACCGAGACTACCGCATCGAATTATAAGAGCCTCGCACCAGCATTTCTGCTGGTATAAATGATTAAGCTGATTAAAGTGGTTTAAATAATCAAATCCACTAAAAGCTAGAGCGGCAACCGTGGCTGACCACTTTCCTACTTTCTCCTCTGCCCTTTCTTCTTCCTTACTTTTATTCTGTTCTGTCGTTTTGATCAGATTCTTCGTTTCTTTTCCACTTTTTTTTTGTTTTGCTTCCGAGCAACCTCAGCTACAACAACGTAAAATTTCACACTGGTCTTGCTGCTCTTCGATCTTCTTTAAGATTTTCTTTTTCTCCAACTACTTTCTTCTCTTATTCTCTCCCTCCTTACGTCCGACCGCAATGTTTCAGTTTTAGCTTGAGTTTCGCCGACAGGAATTACCGGACCCCGTAGCGGCTACCGTAACTCACCGGAACTCGTTACGCTTTATGAAATGAAATTGACGCTAAATGAAAACTTACATTCTTCCCCTCGTAAAGCTTTGTTCACACCGTCTGTACCTATTTCTCCTATCCGACTCGCTTTGGTCACCGTAAGCCGTTTCTCGTGACGCAGCGCGTCCTTTTGCTTCTTCCTTTTCTTTAGTCATTTTTTTACTTACCCAACAACCATAAACCACGATAAACGAAATTAAAATGACTTTTGGTATACCCGCGTGAAAGTCCTCTCGACCTCAAAAACTTTTTGATAATCTACCCTTTTTGTTGATCTCGGTGCAATTCGTAGTATTGTAAATTCCAAATTTTCAACCAAGCTTACGTATGAAAATTTTTTCAAAATATTTATACACGTCGTCCAAATTGAAACGAATGCTCGAAAAAAAAAATAATTACCAATTAATTTTCAAAAAATCAGTCTCGGGTTTCGAATATTCAAAGGACGCCTTAGAACCGTACCGATGGGGCTACGCGTTCCATTTCCCCCGGTGGCGTCGGCGTCGGGATGCCTGTTACAACCACGGGAGGGTGTAGATACTGATTTACAGCCCCTAGTCACGCCATGGAAAGCCACCCAGTATATAACCAAATACACGTGTACCTGCTACGTAAGGAAACACCAGGTGCCCAAGAGTGGCTTCACCGGGTATAACAGACTCCCACGTTCAGAAGCCATTGGACTCTTTTCTTTCGTCCTAACCTAACCTACGGCTAAGACTGCATGCAGCACGTGTAGCCATAAAGACCAAAAAGAGTCCAATCCGCCACAAGAGACACGTAAGGAAGAAAGTTTAACGGAACGAAAACTTTGGGTGACTTAAATTTCATGAAAAAAAATTCTTCAGCCCGAACCGCGATAGTTGCTACGGTAGACGCGCGCCTCAGGCAAAGAGGAAGTTTAATTAAAAATCCAAGCTAAGCGTCAACCCATAATTTCCTGGCTTCCTACTTCCGGTCTCTACCCCATAGCTCGCCGAGTCGAAGCTCCAGCCAGAGTAACCACAACCCAACTAAGGGAAGCATCCACAAGAGTGTTACGGTTACCCGGATGATCGATGCGCCTTACCAAAACCCAAATATTCTAAAAGTTCTTCATAACCCTTATTACCCGGACTGGATGCAACCATAGTGCTAATGAAAAAGTTTTTATTATTTCTTTCGAGGTTTATGGCCTCCTGAAATTGTCTACCTCAGTTCCGGTACTGAGAACAACTTCAGCCGGTAGGTAACCCGCCCCTTAAAACCCACAACTTCCCCGTCACCCAGTGGCTTCCAGGTTCGTTGCGGCTTGCGGGTTCTGGGTTGTAGATCCCATTTTCGTTGTGTTCAGTTGGTACCTATCCGCCTAGTGGGAATCCACTGAAGAGGCTACCTAGGTGCGGCTGTTATCTCTGCTAGGGAACCCAGTGTCTTCCAGTCTGCGGCGAACTGGTCCATGGGAGAACAGTGGAGTCTGACGTAAGCCACTAATGAGACTCTGTTGGCTCCGTTAATGCGATTCGGCGTCCTGGCCAGAGCCAGAATAGAAACGAGTCAGGTACTGGGCACTGGGTTGAAATGGGACCTGACCTGGTCCTTGTCTGCCTTGGACAGTGTTCCTGTTGGTCGAGGATGAACTGGCGAGAGGGGTTGTGGGATGAAGGGGGGTCCAATGGGTAGTTGGATGAATTTCAGATTGAAGGGATCAAATGGGCACAGGGTCTTGCTAGGCCTGGACTGGATGGATCGACCAGTTTGAAATATTGAAAATCCAATTGTTTATTGGGAAACTGTTGGCATTTAAAGAAACTCCTTTATAGTCGAGGCCTTTACGGTTTCGGCTGGCGGCGCGTCACCTTTGAACTCCTGTCCAATCGAATTACGATTCTATTCCGAAAACTTTCCTTTTCAAAGCCACTCGTGTCGCTTTTGACTGAAGGTCGATTGAATTCATTTTTTTTTTGGTTTTTTTTTTTTTCTTTAGTTCTTTCACCCTTTGTCGTTCTTGATAAAAGCTTGGAAAAGTTTATTCTCGAAAGTATAACCGTATCCCTTTTTTATTTTTGACGTTTTACGATCTTTTGTGCTAACTTTGGCAATATTTGTTTTATTTTCTTTTTCAAAAATTTTTTTTACAATTTCTTATGCCATTCCCATTGGAAACTCTGAAACGTCTTGATACCCGCACGCGGTCGTTTTGGTCTCAAGGCTCGGGGACAATTTTTTGTTCTTACGTCCAATTGCTGCTGATAATTTTTCGCAAAGTTTTGGCAATGCTTCCCCCCCACCCCCACCACCTATCTTCGAATCGCTCGCAAGCTCGTTTCTTACGTGCTTTCGAAATGTTTCGCCGAAGCTTTTTCGCGAATGGAAAAGTTTTTGCTTCGTCGGATAAAGTGGCTTTCAGGAAGGATCTGGAAGGATTGTTACAGTCGGTAGCAGCGCTCGCGATCTCTTCCCGATATTTTAGCGAACGGCAATGCGCTTGGTTCTGCACAATGGCGTATCGAGTAGCTTCCTTTTTTGCTCAAAAGGGATAAGAGCTGGGCCAAGGAAAACGTTCTCTCGCCGTATCTCGAAGGAAATTGAAACCAGATATTTTTTTACACGCAGTAGACCATACTCGATTCTGAATTCCCAAAAATGCACGAATTTCATCAAATCTGCGAATTGACACCAGTTACCGTATTTAGGCGAAACGGTCTTCGGCGTAAAAATAATTACCAAAAAAAAAAAAAAAATTTTGGCAACGGATTCATTCGAAATTAGCATCCTCTGCCGGGGATAATTAATCAGCGGGTTACGTAGTAGCCGGCGCGAACGTCTTAAATAACATCGAGATCCACTTGGCTGCTTTCCCAATTTTTGCATATCCTTCGCATCGTTAAAATTTTCGAAAAATTTACCTTTAACGCCCAAATTACGAGAATACGATATTTCAATTTTTCCGTAAGTTCTACACATGTATATCATATGTGTATTACATATGTACATGTATTTTGTTAGAATTAAAATTTTATTTTTTTTTTACTTTCCTAACAAATACAAAATCTATACTGTATTTAAAGTAACTCCCAGAACGGATCTGTATATACATATACGTAGCCGTATACTCAGTACACGATATGCAAATAGACGAACAGTATTTGTTGGGATCGAGGTGAAATTTGCAAATGTTGCCAAATAGTTATTCGCAGACAGGAGCACCAACCGATAGTAAAGGTCGGCTGATGCAGATATTCGGTTTAGCCGTACAGCACTAGGGGTTGCAACGGATTGATGTGATCTTTATGAATATGCAATTCTAAAGGGTGTAAAGATTATTCCACCCTGGCGCAACCCCCTGGGAAGGGGGGGGGGGTGTCTACGATCCCCCATTAAAGATCCAGTCGAAAATGTCAAATTTGAGATCGACTCACCCTGTTCATATTTTTTTCCTTCATCGAGCACGTGGCTCTTACGGGGTTGAATCCAGACGAAACAACCCCAGCTGAGGAAGATGCTGCAGGAGCCTGACTGTCCTGGACCAGAACCATGCGGAAGGTATCGAACACGTGCGATATTGTTCATTGGTGCTTGCAAACTTTTTCCACTCCCCCCACCCCCCTCGGTGTTTGTTAGTTTCTAAGGGTGCTCGAGCAGGAGTGCTGGAAGCCGTGGCAGCAGACTTGAGCTTTCAAGGGCCACCGGGGTTTCAGTTGAAGGGCGAGTCGACAAGTGCAAGAAGTAAGTGACGAAGGTGACGAAGGGGTAAGAAAAAGCTCAGCTTCGAAGAAAGGGGTGGATTCGAAAGTGGAGCTTGGGATTTTACAAGCTCGGGTGTTTATATGTATATATATATACGTTGAAAGGGGGTTGATTATTCTTATGGCAATAAAGAGGGCTGACATTTGTGTCGTGCAATTTGACGACGGGGTTAATATGGAATCTGTATAAATTAGTGGGTACGTCCCTGCTGGATAATCGCGTCGGATATTAGAGGACACGAGGGGGTGGTGGCGTAGGGGTTGAACGTCATGCAAATAGGGGTTGGGGTGAATCTGTATTTTATGTTTGTGGTCAGAAGCGACATAAACGTGAATATGTGTACTGGGTGTATAAGCCGTGTAAAAGGGGTTGCTGGCTGGTTTGGGGGATGATCAGGGGGGGAGGGGGAGGTGGTAGGTAACTTACCCGTATAATTATGAGGGTGCGATAATACCGGGACTCTTGGCTTCGGAAGGCAAAAGTAATAGGGTGAATCGAAGCTCGTTCTAGACGGTAGAAAAAGAGGGTGCCAGGGACGAAAATAAAAGATAGGGGTGGATGAGAAGAAAGAAACATTTGGAGAAAGCAGATACAGCGATTTTGCCATTTTTTGCGGTTAATGCTTGCGTTATCAGTGATTTGGTGGATTTTCTTGTGATTTCGCGATTAGGCAAAAAAAAAGGTAAAAATTTCAAAATCAAAGGGAGGTATCAGATAAGAAACAAAATTCGCTCGGCAGAGCTCAGTCGAATCGGCAATATCAATGATCTTCGATAGTATCGATACTATCGATCTGTAGATCCCAATTCCTCAAAATAATATAGCGATAATCGTGCAATTTTATCGTCGTCAATATCGCGACTGATAGCTTCGATAATTCCAATAGAATTTCCCATCTATCGATCTATGTACTCTATGGTCCATAAATTCAGACGATCGCCAACGTGGCTCTTGATCGGAACTAAAAAATTTTAAATGACGTCACTGCTCTTAAAATTATTCAAAAGACCATTGAAAATTTTGCGTGACAATCGAGTGTACTTTTTTTTTTTTTTTTTTTTGATAAAGAATTAATTATCAATTACCTTATCACTAGCCCGAGCCATTCCCAATTGGCAAAGACGTTTGACCATTCTCATTAACTCGGATGATCTTTCGAAGCAACACGAGAAGGGTCTGACAATAAGATAAAGCTAAGGGGTCCAGGAGGGAGGACGGGAATGGGTCAGGGAACGAGGTTAAGGTCAAAGGTCGTTCTCACGCCTCGTAAACCTTCTGCGAAACGTATAAAAATACGTTGGCAGCCGAGGCCTGGACTCCTTTGGGTTGCTCCAGCGGTCAGGAACAATTTACAAACTTTTCCAAAAGTCCAGAACGGCGCGCCAAATTATATAAATAAATCAGCCACTAACTACCCCCTGCTAGGGGTTCCCTATAATCAACCCTTGCAGGGAGGAGGTCGGGCAGCACCCCCGTGTCCCACGAGTCCTGCTCTGCTTTTCTGACCGCAGAAATTTGCTCCACGCTCCTGCCTTCCCCTCGCCCGCCCCTACATTTTCTTCCCCCCACCATGCCCCGCGTGTGATTACATATGTGCCGTGTACCTATATATAGTTCATACACTGCCGACCCTGTACACGTAATAGACTCTACACGTGCCATGTTATTTAAGTGCACACGTGTGCCAAACTAGTACGGCGAAATTAAAGCCAAAAGCACCGTGGTTATCCTTTTTCGTTGGTTTTTGGATTTTTTGCCTTTTTAACAAATTTTCACATCCTCCCGTCTTGCTGGTTAATAATTTTCATCTCGTTTGTCAAACTTTCTCCCCGTTGGCGTTACTCTGCTGGTTTACGAGTCTTTTAAGACTTTATAGGGATTTTCAGTTTCGTGCGTGCCTCGTGTCTGGGGATGTTTATTCCCGCTACGGCTCATTTCTTGCCAACTTTTTCCAGACGCTGAATTTTCTTCGTGCACGTCTCGCTCGCACGTCGAAGACCTGGAGAGTCTCGTTCGACGTGTCCTTATTTGGCTTGGATTTTTTTTTTATTTTTATTTCCTTCGGCGTCCCTTACGGAACGGTATCCGGCAATCGTCATCTTCCACTGATATTCAGAATATCTTAGTCTAGTTTTTTTTTTTTTTTTTTTTTGGAAAATTCTCTCTGAGTAACTGCAAGTGTATCTTCGTATACGTAACAGCAGAAACGCGTAATATTTTTTTTTGCAAACATCGTACAGATCATTCGGACTGATAACAATTGTAAAAAAATGATATCCCTAAATAAAAAAAAAAATTCGTTAATTATCTAACATCGCGAATCTTCCCAAAGTGCCCTGATCGTACCCTTATCACGCTTTCAACTTTCACTTCAGAACAGAATAACATGACTGATAGTGATATCCAAAAAAAAAAAAAAGAAAATTAGTAAATCATCCAAAATCGCGAATCTTTCCAAAGTGCCCTGATCGTACCCTTATCACGCTTTCAACTTTCACTTTAGAACATACTAAAATGACTGATAGTGATATCCCTAAATAAAAAAAAAGGACAATTAGTAAATCAGCTGACATCGCGAATCTTCCCAAAATACTCTGATCGAACCCTTATCACTCTTTCAACTTTCACTTTAGAACATACTGACACGACCGATACCAAACGACCGAAACGTCCCTCGATCGCGATTAGAAACGTCGCGTGTCGCGAGGCTACAACTTTTTCAAGGTCACTGTCGCTCGCGCCCAACCAAAAAAAAAACCAGGACCTACCCCATTAAAAAAAAACCAAAAATCCTAAATCCCAAACTCCATAGCATCCAAAATGAAAATTTCGCAAAATTGCCAAAAATAAAACAAAAATAAAAAAATCCATACCTCATCCCCTATAAAAATCAGCTGTTATCACCGCCAAAAGCAATCATTCACCCCCATCCGCAAACTGACTCAAATAAAAAACCCCCAAAAAAAACCCCCAAAACTGCCCATCCCAACGAAATCTCGAAAATACCCTATTGTCATTATTACTTCGCCAGCCGTCAAGCAGCCAGCATTCGAGCCACGTATCCCGAAGCAGCATGAATGGTCCAGGAATAGTCCCAGACTACGATCTCTGCATAACGTGTGCTTTAAAATTGCGTAACTCACCGACAACCAGCCAGGCTCCGTGAGTCTAGGCGCCCAGTGCGTGCATCTACATCCACGGAGCCCAGCTAGGCACGGAAGTAGATACGTGAGCTCACAGTCAGCCAAATACGTGGGAGCGCTCCAGTTATTCTGGTTAACGAGAACCCATCTCGATCCGCCAACTGCACCAGCGACTCTATGTACCTCGACTGGCCTGTCCGTCTGCTGCTCTGTTTGTCTCTTCTATTCGCATTGCCAGAATTTCCAGGCTGGGCTGTCTGTCTGTCTGGCGCCCTTATAACCTACACTACTGGCAGGCTATTTCGGTAAACCAGTTCGTCCCAAGTCTGTCTGGTCTAACCCGCACGTACCAACCCGACCCAACACGTACTATAGAGTTTCCGTATGCAAGTGGGCTAATCATTTACGATAGCTATAGCTATACACGCTGTTATAGCTATAGTTAATTATGGGCTTTGTAAACAGTTATGGTCCATATTGATTCCACAGGCAATTACGATCCTACGGTTCGTCGTCGTCTGTCAGGTGCCAATGTACACACTTGTACATGGGGATGCTGCGGATGGACCGGACCAGTAGAGATGATATCAAGGGGGAGGGGTCGACGCGCGTGTTGGAGGGGGGGGTTCGGGAAAATTCATTTATACAGTCGCATAAGCTACATAGAATTTCTCTCCGTGACTCGAGACGACCGAACACGTGTTTTCCTTTATCCCGATCGGCTTGAATGGCTCCTCGTCGCGGAAGCTTGCGAATTGCGTAATTCAGTTTTGCGCCCCTCATTCGATCGCAACTCCCTGGCCCCTTCGCCGTAGACGACCGTCGCCGTTTGCGTGTACCTCGTGTGTAATTATATCTTGCTACGCCCCTGAGTGCATTGACTGCGCGGACCCAGGCCGTCACGGGCCAGACCGTCGTTGTGGACGCGCCTTGTTGGCTCGCGTACCTGGATCGTAATACACGTATTGAGAATAACGAAGCTGCGTGGAAAGTAATGAAGATGACAGGAATTAAAAAAATTTTTGGTTTTGAAAAATTATTTTCACTTTTTTTTTTTTTCAACGACAGTTTCAATTTTCGCGTTCAAGTCGCGTGACAAATCTTATTCGCCTTTATATATATATATATATATATTTCTATACCGGCACATTTACGAGGACTCGCACTCCGCCAGACTACTCCGTACTCTTTTATAGCTCGCTAGGAGTTTTCACAATTTTCACGAGATCTTCTCCGGAGACGCTTGGGGTTCATTGCTTTTCTGCACTCGGAACTTTTTATTACGGCCCATCGTATCCATTTATCTGTACTTGCGCGTAATGCGTGTATATATATATATATATATAAAATACATATAGTCCGTTTCATCGAACGTGTCGACCTCACTCGAGGTTATCGATATATTCCCACCATAAGAAAATGTAGTGTGTTGGATGAAACACCCTGTATGTATATATAAAATCTATATAATCATATATATATATATATAGCCGGCGTATGTACCTGGATACGGTGGAAATAAAAGAAGCCACGTAAATTGCCATTTTTCCGATTTTCATTCAGCTTTTTTCACTTTTTCCTCCTTTCAACCCCCCCGACCCTCTTGGCATTACTTTTTTTCGGGGAGATACAAAGCGAGCTGTTTTAATGGCGATAAGCGATCAACGTCCCGACGCCCGACGTCGTCGCTGTGTTTGTCGCTGCGAAACGCTCCTTGGTCCCATTGAAAGATTGGGGTGGTTTCTTTGAAAAAAAAAAAATGTGGAAAATGAGGTAGAAAATCGTACAAGTTGCAAATAGGGCGCGTGCGTTCCCACATCTGGCTGCTATTCGCGCGCTTAGGTCTCGTTTACAAGCGACTCTCGAAACTTTTCATATTAAATTTCCCTGTGAAAGCTCTCGACGCATTTTCAACCTTGTTAGGAAGATTTTCTCATTCTCGCGTTGAACTCGTATGGGATATTGTGTGCAATAAAGTATATGGCTTTTATAGCACGAAGAGATATATCTGTATATAGTGTATATACTCGACTCTACGCTGTACACGTATACCTGTATATATGTATAACGAGAGCGGAGAATTGCGGCATGACGAGAAAACCTTTCGCCATAGATTGCAGGTAGTTTTCTATTGTTCGGACCAGCATTATATTCCGCTTGCGGAAACGTGTCCGTTTACGTTTCGTATGCTGGGAAAAAAAAAAATATTTCGAACAACGAGAACCTCTGGTAAATGTAACGAAAACCGTGTGGACGCACATATATATATTACTTTAAAAAGTCACATTAGCCGACGCACAGTATCGTCCTGAAAAATCAAAACAGCAGAGTTGATAGCGTTGTGACGTCATCGCCTTTATAATTTTCTTTAAGGTTTTCTCAAGCGTTCTACGTTTGTTTACGTCTGCTTAACTCCGACTCTCTTGTCTCTGTTTAATGTTGCGTACAAATATTCTCCTGCCGGCTCTTTCATTTTCTTCTCTTTCATTAGCATTTGCTTTACTTACCCGTTCCAGTTTTTCTCTCTCTCTCTCTCTCTCTTTCACCCTCGTTAGAGCCACTCCCGTCGCGGAACGCAGGTCACAGGTCATACACAGGTCACAGGGTGCAGTGGTTGCTCCGTGATAAAGGAAAACATTGAACGTTCAGACACAAACACAATAGCTCTGGAAAATATATTCCGGTAATGGCAGCAGCGATGTTCACGATTTGATTTGACATTTTTTATTGTCCGAGAAGTAAACCGAAGCTTTCTCACGGTTTGGCACATTGTTACACGTTTCCACGTGTTTGGCGGTGTTGCCAAAATGCTGTGTCCTTTCTCGATTTACCCTGATCTGTTCTCGCCGTGTTGCAATTTGTAAGAACGTTTTACAATCCGACTGGCCGAAGCTATTTATAGTTCCGTGAAAGATCGTCTGGGTTCGAGCGGCGTGCCGATAGATGTCGACAGTGGCGCCCTCTCGAACGACGCGACGCGATCAAACAGTAAATCGTCGTGAAATTTACGAACGTCGTCGTGTACGCTCAAAACTTTTAACGGTTTTTCGTGAAAAGTTCGAAGCTCCGGCGGGATACTGGTTTCCATGAAAACAAAAAAAAAAGAAAAGAGGAAGAAGTACAAAGTCACAAAGCATCCTAGCTGCATAAGCGTAATTGAAACTTTAATGGATGCCGATGCGGCTGGCTCGCAACGTCAAGGGAAAAAAACTAGGGAACTCGGTGTTGTGACGGGCGAAGCGTGGAAAGGAGCGAGGAGAGAAGTGAAGGATAAAGGATAAGAGTGAGTGCGAGAGAGAGAGAGGAAGAAGAATCGAGTGCGAGAAGGAGAGAAGAAAAAGCCCGAGGCAAACGGAAAAATATTATTGCTCTGTGCAGTGCACAATGGGCCGTTGCAGCTGTCGTGTATATTTCAATCGGTGTTCGGTACGTACTATTTATCAAGTGAACGTGGCTGCAGACCATTTTTGGCCTAGGGACTTTATCTCGACTCTGCTGTCACACTTTTTTTTACCCGGTTCCAAGTCTCCTATTCTGAATGCGAAATTTCTTTCTGACTCCTGTCAATATTTCTAACCTCAAAAACAGTGCCGGTCCTGTGCAAACGAGCGAGTGCGGTTTCGTTACGAGAAACAAATGACAAGATCGCGACGTACGAACGGCTGCGCACGTTTTGTCCCCGAAGCAGCGTGGGAGAGTGCGTGAAGTTGCCAACAGAAGACGAAGCGAAGAGACGCGGAGAGAAAACTGAAGAGGGAGAGTCAGACTGCAATCATGATAAACGAAGACAACAAGGACTTCCTGTAAGCCTACAAGGTACACGGTCCTATGGCCCGCCTATGTACGGGGTGTCAAGAAAGTAACTTTGACTTTAAATTCTTATTATCGTTTTCAAGCGTCATAAACGACGCCGCGTTTAGAATTTTCTCGAAATTCTCTCTCAATACAATTTCGTTCTCCGTCGCTTCTCTTGGCCTCGACTAACCTTAGCATCCTCTTCTTTCTTTACTCTTTCATTCTCACTCACCGGCCGTTGCTCGACTATCTCTTATCCTCGTCTTTGCCTCTGGTCGCGATCATCTTCTGTCTCTCTTCCTTTCATCTGTCTCTTTTATTTCCAAACTCATCACGGACTAAAGAGCAAAGGCCCGAAGTTATATCGAGAGCGAGAAGGGAGACTCCCAATCGGATTACGTTCGTCATTACAACTTTTCTGCTTCTCCGTTCTGCGGGGCGTCGAGTTCGCGTAATTCTTCTTTTCTCTCTTTTCTTTCTCTTTTATTCCCATTAACATACTTTCTCGCTCGTACCTTCGGATACGGATTCCGTTAGATGCAGAAATTATATCGTTAGCTACTTCAGGCTGAATTTCTTTATTTTTCCTTTTTCTTTATCTCCCTTGTTTTTCTTGAGCAACTTCATCCACTTTGTTCCTAACGCAATGAATATTTCAAAATTTCTTTTTTACCTGATTACATTGGAATTTCATCGAAATCCCCAAAAGTCCGTTACACGATCTGAGCGATAAAAAACCAAACTTCACCTTCAGACGTTACTTTATTATCAGCTCAAGAGTAATTCGCTTCAATTTCTTATTCCCATTCATATTCCTCAGTCTTATCGTCTCAGTGACTTTCTCGCTTTACTCGAACGTACTATCTCTACAGTGAACCTGCCTCTTATCGTTATCTGTACCAACAGGGAGCCTGAACCTCTCTCTCAAAAAAAAAAAGAAAAAAAAAGAGATGTACCCTCGACCCATAAAGCCTAACAAAGTGAGTTTGCAGCGGGTGGATAAAAAGATAAAGATAAAGAGAGAAAGAAATAACGACTGAAAAGGATAAACCGAAGGATATGAAGACAGGGAGAAAGGAGACTCAGGAATGACAAAAGTAAAGGAGGCGAAACAGTTGGCAAGGATCCCACTGGGATGCTGCGTACCGCAAGAGAGCAGGTAATCTTTCTGATTCTTGTAATCCACCTGATCTTTCCTCATCGGCAGTGATCATTCTGATCTTCTCATGAATTGAAGGGGATCGAGGCTACCGCAAGGGTCGACGCACGTGTCAGGGCCGTATCGCGAGTCCCGAATCCAAATTCACGAATACGAGGAGGCCAGAAAGGAATTTGCAATGAAGAGAAAATATAGTAATGCCCGACGGCTGTCGCGCTCATCGATTCCCTGATTGGACCGGCACGTGTGTGCGCGGTGCCAATTCTTGAAAGGAGAATGCTTTCTTTTTTTTTCTCCCCATTTCTTTTTCAACCTTCCTTTATTTTTCTTTCTCGCTCTACAGGCCGCTCGTGTCTCTCTTCTCTGTTCCCTCGTCAATGGCACCCTTGGACCATTCTTCTCGAAGAAAAGAGCCGCCATAAACGAAATCCCTTGGTCGATCTGAGAAATTCAAGTCGAGGCCCAGGAAAACTCAATCGTTCCTGATATAATTGATCCTCGAGGAAACTCGGCGAAATCCAAGAAGATCGTTTCGCCTTTCGAACGTTTCAATTCAACGTTTCTCGTATATACGCGTAAGTGCGGCCGGGCGCATTGCTTCTTCTTTTACTATACTTTTGTCGTGTCTCTATGTATTTCTTGCCTCGCGACCTGCTGCTTCCTTTTTATTCCACCTCTTTCTTGGATTCGCCTCGGCGATGGGAAACGCGAACTGCCACGAAGGAGCCACAGGTCGTCGGTTAACGTTTCCTCGGGTTGAATAATTTCACGGGATTTTGCATCGTATTCATCATTGTTAGGGACTTTTCGTCGCGGACAAGGGGATTGGTATTGATAAAAATAAGGTATAGGGAATTCATCATAATTTGCGCCGCCGATCCTTTTCGATCTTCAGATCGAACGCAAGGAAAAGGACGACTCGAGTCAAGTTCAAGATATACGACTGGGCTGTATCTTAGGGACCGTTTTGACTTACGTAGTATC
>JARQSV010000643.1:305774-317500 GCA_030142285.1 Calameuta idolon
ACATACGTATCCATGTAAACCGTGCCTTATATTGACTTCCCGCACACTGCGTATACGTTATACCTGTACGTATGCACAGTGGCGAATTCAGTTACACGCAGCCCTTCGATAAGCGACAATCACCCTGCAGATCTGTGCGTCCACCGGCCGTTTCACGAGCCGCCGTTCTCAGTCCCGTTTAACCTCGGCTCGAGAATGCATTTCCCAGTATTTATTTCACTCGGTATTTAGAGCGCCGAATGCGTTTCGGACGCCGTTATTAATGGCGTCTTCGCACGCGATTCGCGCTTCCTCCGCGTCCCTTTCTGATAAAACTACAGGGGTTGTTGCCCAGTCACTTCTTTTTTACAAACTTCTTGCCCTCCGCGGATACCTACCTGAGTCACGTGTAGTACACATATGTCTATACTTACTACAGAAGAGAGAGAGAGAGAGAGAGAGAGAGAGAGAGAGAGAGAGAGAGAGATGATTGTAGACCCTTCGTGATAAGGGATGGGCCGGGACTAGTGTGGTTTTGCTTGATCTTTTTGCTAAGGAACCAGTGCCGATTGCCTTGGGCTTCTTTCGGTGTGATTTGCCGATTTACGACGGCGAGAGGGGTAGGTCGGGCGAGGGGGGAGGGGGTGGGGGTGGGGAAGAACCACAATTTATTAACTTCTCGTTGTAAAGTAAAAGGTGAAAGTAATGGAGGGGTGGTACGTTAGATATCTGGAGAGGGGCAGGAGGGGGGGGGTTATCTTAATTTTTTTTTTTCAAAATTCTCGTTCGCTATGCTGGAAGCTCATTTTTTTCTTCATATTTTTTCTTTTTTCTTTTTTCAAGTTTTATTCACGGGTCGAATTAGTTACTGCACGTAATTATCGATTTTTATTGGTACTTCAGTCACAGTGATAATTTGGTTTTTACTTTATTGCAGTAATTTTTTTTGTATCTTACCTACCTTACCCTTGTACGCGACTATTCTGTCTGGTTTCCAACCGATTGCATTATGCATTTTTCAAATTCGAGTTTATTTTCTTTTTTTTTTTTATCTGCGTCGCGCGTATATCGCCTTTACTTTTTATTCGCGAATCTCGCACCGAGATGGCAGAATTGCAGTCTCGAAATTACGAGGTACCGGAGGGTCCCTTAGCTCGTAGCGTCCGTCGCGCTTTACGATCGTCAAAAAGACGGTCGGACGTCATCGCGAGAAATTTCCAAGGATGAAGCGTCGTGCAAGGAGCGACAGCGTTTTTCTTGCTTGCCAACCCCTGGCAATAAAATATTCCCTAGATCCGTCTAGTTTCCTCAAAAAAGTCCCTAGCTTCTACGAGAGGTACTCGGCAAAGTCCAGCATGTACCCAGTCGTACTGTTCTTTGGGTTATATGGGGGTAAATAAAAATTTACACTATTACAGCCCCATACGTAACTACCCCTGTGAGGTGTATGACTATATGGCATCGACACAGGTAAGCATGAAAATTTATACCCAACCATATCCAGCTGAGGGGAGGGGGGTACCAGTGGTGGAAGACACCCCCCCGTCTCCCATACCTGATACTACCGGAACTACCCCTATTTCCAAGAGGCGTACATACCCGGCACTAGGAAACTTGGGGGTGTGTTTCTTAGACGTCCCCCCCCCCCCCCAACCCCACTTGCCCACCCCTATCAAGGCTCGTATATCAAGATCGGATGATTAACGAGGGTTGGTAAGTGTCGAGGTCCGGAAAGCAGCATGTCTGCCTTATTATTAGTTAGCCTCCAAGAAGGATTTACTCGGTCACACGGGCTTTAATTGGCTTTCCTTGTTCGTCGCGATACTTTTTCATTGGACGCCAGAGCTTAGTCACCCTCGCAAACTCGACTTCAACCCCCGTACGGCCTACGGCCTCATCCACAGGGTTTAGCACTGTGTCCGTGCATGGAGTCACTTGGCTGGAGGAGGCGTATGGAGAGACTGAAGGGAAGAGCGATTTTTTTTTTTTTTTTTTTTTCTAATCAACCCCTATTTTAACCAATGGACTACGCAGTCGACGTCTCTTGTAAGGGTTCGTCGTGTTGACTGAACACCCGTTATTCTCGGGCAGGGAGGAAAGTTTGCGCGAATCTTCTTGAGCCATTTTAACGAAGCCAATAAACTGGGATTTCGCGTGGAACGACAAGGCGAACTCGCTGCGAGAACTCCGTTGCATTAGGTGACTTTAAGCTTCGAAACTTTAAGGCGGACTGTACGTGTGTTCGGGGATCTTGGGTGGTATAATGCCGTACAGGTGGGTTCAAAAAGTGTTTTTTTTTTAAACACTTCGCGTCGAGTACGGTGTAATTGAGTTTTTGAAAATTTTTCGTGAGAATGAAAAAAATTGTTTTGAAAAATAGAAAATTAATTTTCGAAATTTACTGGCTGCGCTCGTGAAAACATTTGTTGTTACGTCGAGGTGAATTTAAGTGGTTAAATTTTGGAGGTTAATTGTCTGGATACTTTTTAGTCTTGAACGATGAAAAGAGATACAGATTATAACGTCGATAAGTCAACATGCGATTTTACCGTCGCTTCTACATCGACACAAGGGTGGTATCAGCATGTAACTGCATTGGATATCGCGTTCCGCCTCGGACCATGCAATTTTCACTGCAACGTGCAATTGGCCGGTCACGTGCCGATGATACAGCACGATAACAGGATATGCGTTTACGATAGGCGAATTAATAATTTCCGCTCGAAGAGGCACTTGCGCCATTTGTTTCGGGAACGTCGTACGGAGGATCGCTCTTATTTATCTCGCGTGGTTTTTTTTTTTTTTGATACGAAAATAAACAGTCGTTTATCGGAAAAAAGAAATTTCCGAGGATCCACGAGGGAGACATTCGTTCCAGCAATTCCTGGCCCGGCGCAGCCCTCTGGCGTCGGATGCGACAAATTTCCGGAGATCAGAACGAAGAGGACACGTGCGAATGAACGGGAGCGAGAGAGATAGCAAGAGGAGCAAGAAACAAATAACGGTTACCAGAGAGACGATTCGGAACGAATAGGAAAGTTAACGCGGCGCGTTCCGCAATCGTGGGAAAAGTCAAAGGCGTGTAATTTTTCGAAAATAATAATTTTACTGAAAAATAATTTTTTTTTTGAATTTCCCGCGAAACGATCGCTGGCCTCGCTGAAGAATCGACGTGTCAGCAGCCCCTAAGACTAAGAGGTGGCAGCTGTGACAGGGACACTTGAAGGGCTTTTTTTAAGCATTCACAAAAAAGGGGGGGAATCGTTATACGCATGCAGTTGCACGCACGTGCTATACACCCGGGAGTGTCAGGGTGTGACGTAGGGGTGACATATTGTAGGTTGTAGGTTGTAGGTTGTCGGACTATGGAATATCGTAGGGCGGAGGACGAAGGTGGTTAACGGGCGTAACGAGCGAATGACACTCCTGGCAGTCATGCAATTACGTATAATTTGACGGAGTTGCTATTGAAAAAAGTGACTGGGGTCACGTACCCACGTGTAGACATATATAGATATACTATCCAATATACATACCGTACAATACGTATATCGAAGAGACCGTGGACTGTTTTGACGTTTCGTCCTCCCACGTGCTTCTGACGTGTTTTGTTTCTGCAAATAGGTACCGTTGGCAAGCGTGACAAGGAAACGTCAGATTAGTCGCGTGCCAGGACACGTGTCATTCGTTCTCGGTGGGTCGTGACTGGTTTGCGATTTTGGCGATAAATTTTATACCGGGGAAAGGCGTCGACGGTCGAATGACAGAAAATAGATTTTGCGATCGATTGATTTGGTATTGAAGAAAAAAAAAATTTTTTTTTCGAAAAAAAAATTTTCATGCTACTCCGATCCGTTTTACTTATCGGGATATCTTACTATGTAGGCAGCTCCGTGGTTCTAGCGACTTCGTCTTAGTTCCCTAGATTATACTCGACTTGTGCTTAGACACGGTGCTATCGCGATTTCTGGCAAAGTTTCTATCGATAAGGTAGAGTCTGGCTGGAGGGAGGAAAGTTTTCGCGGTGTTTCAGAACGCGAGCGAGAGAGACAGATAGAGGGATATCAGATACTTACGGTGGCTGTAAGGACTTGTAGCTTTGCTGGTAGGTATATATATGTATGTACGTATGTATATGTACAGAGAAGTCCGTAAGAGACAGAAGGAGTTATCCTGTCGAGCGTAATAACCTCTCGAGGAGGCATCGCTGTGACATTTAAGAAGGAGCCGTATAAATCAGTGGGGATGCTGGGGAAAGTGAAAAAGGGCTTTGTTACTTTGCCAGGAGGAAGTCTGTTTGTTCGAGAAGGATCTGGCTGGGCTTTAACGAATGCCGCTGGTATATTCGGGTTGACCGAAAAGGAGTGGGACTGGAAATATGATGGGATTTAGCGTGTATGGGGTATATGGGGATAAAAAATTGTTGTAAGGTAATAAAATATGATCCGACGACGATATTAAATAAATATTTCGGAACGCACGGCGAATCTTACGGTCTGATATTTTTACTGCAGAGCGCGGATGGGAGTCGAATTGAGGAATGGACCGTTTTTGGGTCCGACGGTTCGTTTACGATCTTCTTATTTGCTCGGTGAAAAAGGGTCTTGGGTTAGTTTATTTTTTTACCTGCCGAGAGAGAGAGAGAGAGAGAAATGGAGCAAGATAGAACAAGGTAGAGCAAGAGAGAGAGAGAGAGAGAGAGAGAGAGAGAGAGAGAGAGAGAAATAGAGCAAGAGAGAGAAAGAGGAGAACTGAGAGAAATTCCGACCGTGTCTCTCCATGATAAGGGAGCAACATGATCTCTTGGAGTTTGGACCGCCTGGATTAGTAGGTGGATGCTGAGTTTCTCAAAGACTGAGTCGATTTTACAGAGAGATACATTTTCAGCTTCGAGAGAAATCTTTGAATTTTTTTTTCGAAAAGCCCAGAACGTTGTCTTTTCGCCAAGACGGATCGAGAATTCTTAAAGAATCCAGTAGGCGAATTTTCGAAGGTTGCCGCAGTCTATGTAGAAGTTTGATGGGCTGAGAGGGCGGCAGGGGGGATGAAGGAGTAAATTTCAAATATAACTCGAAATACTGGCACAGTACGTGGGCATTTACCGTTTTAGGGTTTTATCCGGAGCGTAAGGGTTTCCACGTGGGAAAATTGTAATACGTTTTGCGTCAGTTGGCAGCCCTGTGAAAGAGAGGGTTTAATCAAGGTGGCGAGGGTGGAAAGGCGCCCAACCCTTAATCCTCTATAGGGATCAGCAGGTCCCGAGGGAACCGGCGGCGCTCAGAAGCCTCGGCCACATCCCTTGCTGCATTTCAATTTGCTCTTTTAGGGAAGCCGCCGCCCCCTTTTTTCATCCCTTTAGAACGAGATAGTAGAAAATGCCTAATCACCTAAAAAAAAAAAAAAAAAAAAATTACCGAGAATAGGAAAAGACCGTTAAAAAGCAGTGATCGGCAAAATGAGTAAATTGATGGTGAAATTGAAAAAAAAAACTCAATTCCTGTTAAGCTTCCGGGTTTTTGGAACGTAACGATACGTGAAACGCGAATCGAATATTATTTTGAAAAAACTAAAAAAAAAAAATAGACCAATCGATAAAAAGCATCGTGCAGTTTATAAAGCGTCCATAATTCGGCAAGCCAAGCGACGTCCTGTTTGATTTGACTTTATTGGTTTATGTATTTCGGTAAATTGTCCTGTCATCGCTGAGCCGGATGGAGCTTTGACCTTTGACCACTTGTCAACGCGAATCCAAATTTGATATTTTTCAAAATATTTTTCGTATCGCGGTGAAGCACCTTTTTTTTTTACTTTATTAAATTAAATTCACTCGCGGTCCGCGTGATTGATATACTAAAAAAAAAAAAGTTATTAATGAATATTCCCAACGTTAATATTACGGGTATAAATTTGAAAATTTCGTCATTGTCACTTTTCAAAATTTATGTTATTATTTTGCAAATTTTTTTATCCCGTCTTCCAACGTCGCTCAACATACGACAATCTAATAGAGCAAAGCTTCGGATCGACAATGAGGCTAATAGGACGCACTAAGACAATAAGTAGATTAGGCATCGTACAGTCAGACAAATTATATCGCGTATAGTCGAACGAGAGTATTAAGCCAGTATTCATAGAGCGACCGAAATGCTACAGCCTTTCGGATATTGACGTTTCATAAAAATAACAAGCGCTATGCTATGGGATAATAATAAGCACGAAGACAGTCGACTTGACTTTCACGAAGTATTTGGTTGTCGCCATAGACGCCCCCCCTCCCTCCTCTCCCTTGTCGACGTCGAATCATGCAATACCCCCTCGAGAACGGCGTCCCGACGCCGTTTCGCACTACCACAAAAGTGGCCAGATCCTTCCAGATAATCGTATCGTTATTCGAAACGATTGTGTTTGGGACTGTACCAATTTTTTTTTTTTTTTTTCTCGGAAAATTCAGAATCTGGAAAGTGTGAAATTTTCCAAAATCAGTCATTTTTCGGATCCGGAGAGGCAGATGAGATCAAAAAGTGAAACTCAAAGGATACAAGGACGAAAGGAATGAAGGTAAAGTGAGGTCGGTCGGTTATTAACCTTCGCGACTGAAACTTTCTCTATTTTCGCAAGCTCCACTTTCATAGCTTAATGGGTCTCAACGAGTCTGGCTATAACGGAGACTGCCGAGTCCTCGCCGAGCCCAGACGCCTTTATGTGGCGAAACATTGTGCTGAAAAAAAAAAAAAAGAAAATTAAAGGAAAAGAAGAAAAGTCGGATAATCCAGCCTGTCTCTAAAAGCCAGCTTTCTCTCTCTCTCTCTCTCTCTAATTTCTCTTTTATTTTTTTACACGGATTCGCAACTCCTAGAATACACATTTTTTACACCTCGCAGTGTCAGGCGCAACCAACGAACAGAAATGGCATATTGTACATCGAGGATTCGAAGGAGGTTAATTTCGACGAGTGTGAAGTTGGCCGCACGAGCGAAGCAGGGACGACATTCGGACCGGTCAAATTACGTCCTTTCAAAAAAAAAGGCTTGATTTCATGAATTTCAGTCTAAAGAATTTTGAAGAATTCTATGCCCGGCGCACCGGTTTAACCAGTTTCGCGCATGCGCAGTCGTCACAGGACTTCAATTAGCTACTTTACGCTGGCTAGACGGCCACGACAAGGAGCGTTTTCAAGGGGATTCAAGGGAACGAAATAGTAACTTTATACCAATGCCTTGGCTGCAGTGATCAGCTGTGCTGAAGACTCTAGCGAAAAAGGAAAATGTATACTCGTGACCAGCCGACAATTTTTACAGATCATTAATCCACAGTGTAACAGGGGGGATACTCCCCCCCCTACTATCTCATCTTATTATCTCTTTTTATCTTATCACTGTCTACCATCTTTTTTCTCAGCCGACTGACGTCTCCTCGTAATTTTTTCTAGTGATTTTTTTTCCTAGGGACTTTTTTTTCCCCCCTGCTAAATTCACACTATATTTCACGCGTTGTACCGTACCTGTATTTCGATTACGTTTCAATCCAACCTTTTAAATATTACATGCGAAATTATTAAACGCTGCCGATCAAATACCAAAAACATTCGCCACTCTGCCTCCGTAGATAGAAACTATTTTCCCTATTTGATTATTGGCTGGTGATTTCTCTAGCTAGGAAATTTACCTTGACCAACGGAAATTAGGAAGGTCTGAGCCCGCTAAATAAATACTAGGGTTATTTCTCTTACGCAAGCTGTGCAGGTAACACTGTATACGGTTACGAAATGTACATTGTACGCGTATACATTGCATTTTTACATGCACATATGTGTACACATACATACGTATATACACACACATGTGCATAAACACAACGTATACTCCAGTATATCCACATATTGTATGTACATACGTAAAGCACACAATATACTTATAAATATTACATTATACAGGATAAAGTATAGGAAGACTCCTAGGGAATTTCACTCTATACTCAGCATCACCGTCACCCCCTGATTCCGTCGCAGCATCCTTATTTTTATGCCTCTCAGTTTTTGTCCATTCCGTAAAATCTTATCGTGCACAGTTTCATCCCCGAGAACTCCCACAAGGATTTATAGAGCCGTGGACAAGCCCATGGAAGAGTCTGGTACCAAATGGACCATAAGATTATACGAAGATAAAAAAAAAAATTAATATCAATTTACAAAAAAAAAAAAAAATTTTTTTTTAATCTCTGCTCCCTTAAATATGTGTTACGTTTCGTCCCTGGTTTTCCTGTAACGATCAAACGATCTTTCCTGTCTACAGGGTGAACCTTTAAATCGAGCGAACGCAGCGGCGCCATATTATATTATCGTTAACAAAACAGAAGGTTAAACTCCTGCGAGAGAAACTCAGCCTCCGGAACTTTTGTTTGTTCGACCCCATAGAACAACAGGGGATTTCCCGTACCCGAGGGCAGCGTTGCGCAATCCTGCGCATTTCTCATTGACTGTTATAAATTGCGTATAACGTTGGATACAGGGTAGGCAACTACCTCTCAGGGGTTGCCAACCCCTTAGAAAATAATACGCGTGGTTGCTCGATGGAAACGTGACCTATATTTACGTGCAGTTTTACATCGAGATTATATTGCGTAACTTCGTGCGGCTCGAAGAACTTCTCGGCCGAGGGAGGGAGTGCATGTGTCCCTGAGTCAATCAGGGAGGGGCGAAAGGGGGGAAGGGGGGGCTGGCTGGCTTGATAGTCGAATGAATAATGTCCGTAAATAGGGGAGTCGTTATAGGCAGATACAACCAGATTTATGATCTACGGACAACCTATATGTATACCTATGGCTAACGAGACTCTGGGCAGTTTATATGAATTTAATGAGACAATCGATAAGGGATTTTATCGTTACGCGATTGTTATTTTTTTTTTACGTATCTTACGCAATATTCCACCGAAGCCACCTGCGGGGACATGGGGGGATTGGGGATAGGGACAAAAAACAAATGGATCCTAAAGCCGCGTTTTTATGACTCAAACGCGATTTTCTTACCGTCAGACATTTAATTAAGCTCCGTCTCGGATAGAAAATTAAAATATTTACTTGAGACTCGAGAAAATTGCTATTGATCTGTCTTGTCGATTTAAACGTAGGTACAGCTTATTATTGTTATTATCGATCGTCAATCATTTCTAGTTCGATCATTCAAATCGATTTCGATCTCTTTCCATGAGCCACACGGAGCATAAAGTACCTTCGCAATTACCCATTTACAATCTCTCCGTACCATTTTCCTTTGTTCGATTTGAATGGACAGGAAATACCGGAAGTTAATTTTGGCCTTGATAATTTCACGTAAAACGGAAGTTGCGTTTTACGTATCGATAATATCGATACTGTAGTCGCGCTTAAGCGGTTCCTGTACGGAAGCCGCGCAATGTCGTCCGCGATCGGTATCGTCTATCGTAAGGTTATCGAATGGCCCAGGATGCACTCGGCCGGGTCGAATCGATCGATTGATATCGGTAATCGCATTTGGGAAAGTCAATTCAGTGCGAGTCAGACTTCGCAGGGTGACCAACTTCAGGTAGTTCGGCTGTCAAGTGGCGGCCGGCACGGGGAATCCCCTCAATCTCTAGACCAGGGTTTCTCCAGTAGGTACAGTCCCGATAGGAATTCAGCTGGGCTGCCGTCCATTAAGTCCCTAATGACTGGAGCAACGTGCCGCGGGTAATCGTAGGAAGGTCGCGTAATAATCCTAGACTCTGGATGGCACCGGGGAAAGAAAAAGAAAGCAAATGGTTATTCGAGAGAAATTGAGCGAGACGTAAAATAGTTTGTTGCCGGAACTGGCGCAAGGTTCTACTTTCTTTTACGTTGCTCTATATATATATATACATATATGTATACATATGAGACTTCTTGCTCCGTATATATATATATATGTATACATATGAGACTTCGCTGTGCTGTAATACGATTGGCAACTGGCTAATGCGATTTTCCGACATAATCGCGTTTGCTTAGAAATTTTTTTTTCGTCGTGGTTCAAAAAAAAAGTTTGAAAAATTTTTTTGAATTTTTTTTCAAATATTTCCAAACGATTTTTCATTAGGGTTAAGATTAACGTTCACAAAAGTTACCTTAGTGATGAAAAAAAAAAAATTAGAAAAAAGGTCGTGCAGCGTTTGAGAGTACCTTCTGCAAATGTCATGTGTTAAGAGGTACTAGGGGTTAAAGGGCAAAGTGTATGGTTCAGGTGATAAAAGTTGCTCTGGTATCGATAGCGTTATGGATGCGATATCGCATGTCGATTACACCTGTAAAAGCAATGGGCAACGCAGACACGGGGGATTTAAAAGAAAAATATTTGCATCCGAACTGTCAGTCGTTCACATGTGAACCTGCCACGTGTCACGCGTGACTTGTCGTCGTGCTTGATGCGCGATTAAATCGTGTTTATTCTTCCGTCTGTTTCGAAGCGCGTATTTTTTTTTTTTGTTTCCACTCCGTTGCCCCGCGATTCCTGATACCTATAAAAAAATTTTGTTCGTTTCATCGAATACTCGACTCTGCGCTTTATCGTTGCGATATCGCGCGCGGTATCGACGAATCGAGCTTTATCGCGACACACGCTTCGCAGTTTGTCACCTTTTCATTTCCGATCCATTAACCTTAATGTTTTTTTTTGTTGCGCTTCGTTACACACTTTTTCTTTTGTATTTCTTATTTTCTCTATTTTCAAGAAAAATTATAACTCCACGGTCTTTTTTTACGGGGTTTTTTTTTTTTTTATGGGAAAAATTATCTCGTACAGTCCAGAACTATTTTCGCGATCGTTAACAGTCTGGATCATCTCGATTTCGGTTTCGCGAGCGATTAGTTACGGTGATTAAGATTATGTATCTTCCTGAAACTTGCAGATTGTTACGTACTCGGTGAATTTCTCGGATATCCCATAGACAGTGTAATTGGAAGTTTCTGATAAGGATAACGAGACCCCTTGAACTCGCTGTTCTAAATTGTGTTCGAATTATTTATGAAATTTTAGGTGTCAGTTATGGGATCGTAATTGCGTGTACCGCGTGCGATGAAATGTTATGGTAATTATTTTTTTTTTTTTTTATCGCCTACGATAATTTTCTTATATCATTATTATGTAATTTTGTGTAAAAAGGTATTTTTGAATAATTATTAATGAAAAATTTTTTCGTCAATGAAAATTACGTTCGAGTCAAGTGCAACGCGAGTCTTCGTTCTTGAGGACAAATTGAATTAAATTGATAAGAAAGTAACTGTTCGGGTGGTATGGGATCTACGGGGCACGTTATCAGCTCGCATTAGGATATCGTGTGGCCGAGTGGCAGCAGCGGCGGCGGCGGTGGAGGAGGCGGCCGGCTATCGTCGATTCGCATTATTATGTCGGCCTGCAGCCCCCAATGTGCATGTTACGATCATAGGCAAATGCAAATGAAATTTATGACGTAGCCGTAATGCACTTTCCCGCAGACGGAGTTCCCGGGGCTGCATAATTCGATGCAACGAAACGAACGCAAACGCGGCAACCAAATCCTATTTGCGAATTAGCGAATTTCGCGACTGACAGTACGTCCCCTTGTGGATATTTTCAAATTTCCCGCCACTTGCTAAGACGTTTTTCGACATTCGTTTACGTACGTGGAGTCGCGGCCGCCATATCGAAAAATTCTTGGCTCAAATTTTTTTTCTGGAATTTCATCCACTTATTCTTTTATTGACTCGTCCTCGTATCG
>JARQSV010000643.1:317600-335039 GCA_030142285.1 Calameuta idolon
ATGGTAAATTATCCGAAAATCACGCTTTTTTTTTTTTAAAGCGCCTACATTCGCTCTGTATATTTTTTCGATTTATTATCGTGCTCTTGGTTAAAGTTTCAATGCGCCGCCACGTTTCTTCAAAACTTCATTCTTTGTTGGATCATCCTTCCGCGATTATAGCTCCTCTCTTTCGTGGAATATTTTTCTTTTCTCTTTTTATCTTTATTTCCTCATACTTTTTTTTTTGTTCTCGTCTTTTACTTTCTTCTCCGCTGTTCTCCTCGTTATTACTCTACCGCGGGACGGGGATTCCCCGGTCGCTACTGTTACGCGAACTCTGCTTATTCGCTGAAGAAAAATAATGTAAAATGTACGACATTCGTGGAATTTACTTTTTTTTCTTCTTTCAGTTCATTCCGGAATTTTATTTTGCAAATTTTATGTTGTTTTAACAACTTTAAATTGGCAAGCATAGAATTTACGTTATTATCCCAACTATGGTAGAGGGTTCGTGAAAATTCTTTAAAAAATTCGACTACATGAGCTATTTCGAAAATTTAAAAATTTTTCATAATTCGCATATCAATGTTATACATTAAAAAAAAAAAGACTTACAGCATCGATTCAAAATTTTTTTTCGCACTCGCCACAAATATCAACATTCAGATTTTCAATCCAAGTAAATGGACTAGAAAAGAAATAAGACAAAAGAGATCCACGCGGATGAGAAAGTGAGCTCCAAAAAAAAAAAGACAAAGAAAAAACAGACCACGTGGAATGGACGACTAGCGAATGAAAAAAAAAAGCAAGAAAAAAAGCATTTCTGCTCACCAGCCCGTAAATCAAACTTCTCAAGTGTACTCTTCCTCGAAGCCAAAGAGGAAGTTAGCCCCCCTCCTCACTCCTGATTCCCCCTCTCGAACCCTCCTGACGTCACTCCCAACCTTTGCTACCCCCCCTTCACTCCCCCAACCCCCCACGTCCCTTGCATCTTATTTTTCAAAAATTCCCAACAACAACAAAATTCAGTAGCGAACAAGCCAGCCGACTCGAACCAGCTAAATTCGATTACCCATGCTCCACTGGTTTCACAAAATCCACATCCATGTTCGAATCTTCATCCAAACCCCTCTTGGACATTTCCAATATATTTCTTCTCGTCGTAGCAGCCGATATTAACCAAAAAAAAAAAAAATAAAAAAAACGTCGACGTATCCGCACAATTTGAAAATTATAAAAAAATCCTTATTTCTAAATAACCTCCTTTCTTATATAAGTACAATAATAATAATAGGTATTTTAGGCCCCCGCTATTCTCCATATTCCCGGCCCTGAAATTCCTTGCAATTGTCTTCCCGGCAATTGTGTCTGCTGTCGCACTGAACCACGTGGAAGACAATGTGCCCGGGTGCCCGAAGTATCGAGTCCTCGAGTCTAAAGTTTCCTCGGTGCGAACGGACTGATAGCGATAATCCTGATAATTTCCCGAGGACAGGGTTCTCGGGTGAAAGGTGATCGTTCATTAGGAAAACGTCGTTACGAGGCCGAGACACGTCGACGAGGCTGGTCGCTCGGGGGGGGGATGGGGATGAATGACATCAGGGAAACAAAAGGATTCGCTACTACGAAAAGCAGCTTCGCCATCCACCACTGACCACCCACCACCCACCGCCGCCATCATCGCCACCACACACGCCGGATGGAAGCCAGAAGGGAACACATGGGAAAATCAATACGCGATACACGCTCTCGAACTGGTCCCAGAGAAACACGTAAATTCTTCGTCATTACTGCCAATCGTAACGACGAGAACATCGCGGGGTAATTGTCCCAGAGGTTTGCACGCCTGCCTGTCAGTCTAATCAGGAGACAAGCTTGACTCCGGTTCAGCCGCGAAATTTCGGTGGTTCATCTCAATATCAAATGCTCCATGGTCCTCAGTGTGTCTGGCAGAGGAACTCAGACTCTGGTCCTGCTGCTATTGCTTCGTGTCTATTGGATGCGATAGACACGGTAAATGGGTATTTCGACTGGATGATCGTGTCTGCCAGGGACTTTTGGTCCATTCTTTGCTACCTCGTTTAACGTCTTTGGTGGGTTTTTGCTTTTGGATTTCATCTTTTCACGCTCTCCGACACGTGAATTCGTGGAGTTTTTGTCAGTGTGAAATTCGTAGGGAGGCTTTCGAAGCATCCAACCCATTCCAACCCATTCCGTCTGTCCAACCATGGATTTTTGAAGCATCCGTTCCATCCGTCCTAACCATCCCATCTGGCCAACCATGTAACCCGTCTATCCATCCAGATCCATTGATGCATCGATCCAACCATTCAGCATCCTACGAGCATCAAGCTCATCGGAAACGTTGGGGAGCCTCTTCGCACCCAATTAGAGGAGCTCCGGTGGTGTTTTGCGCATTATCAAGAGGTGAGGTTAGGTCGGGCCAGGCCAGGCCAGGCCAGGCCTCGACTCGGCGCAGCCGTGAAACCCGGAGGGTCCTTCGCGATTCTCGTGACCGGATTTGGAGATTCGCGAGATCGCGAATTCTCCTTGCGATCATTCATAATTTGTCACGGACGAGATACTTGGGATGGAGGCGGGAGAAGGAAGGGAAAAAAAAAAGAAAAAAAAAATCCGACGTGACTGGTTCGGCAATTCGGGTGGTTTTTGGGAAACTAAACGAGGGATCATGTTCTTACTGGGAGGTGGGGGGGGGATGAATAAATTATAGCAACGTATCAGCAGGGTCGTGTCTTTGCGAATTTTGAAAAAAGGGCAGAAAATTTTCTAAGGTTTTCATTCGCCGCGTCCTTCTTCCCCGACTGCCGTCGTAATCTCGCGAATCTACCGCGATAACCTCTTTATATTTATCTAAGCCTTACGACCCCGTTCACAGCTTCTTTGACGACCCTACCCACAAAATGTAAAAGCCTACCACCCAAGCCACCCCTATAATATTTTCGTGGGGTGAGAGAAAATTGAAGAAATAAATGAAAAAGTTTGAGGATGAGATAAAATTTTTTTTTACATAATTAAAAAAATACTTTCTCCGTTCCGTACATTCCTCGACGTGTACATAGATACCTATGTGAAAATTTGCAAAATAAAAAAAAATTTTCTCAACACCTCCGGAGACAACGAAATCAACCCTTTCTCATTGTCGCCATGGAAGGACGCCTTTAAAAAATTTTAAACGACACCGATTTATCAGTCGTTGCGTTTTCATTGCAAAGGTCATTCAGTTCGGTGATAAGAATACCTTGAAACTGACCTAGTCGCTGATCCTAAACTTCGACCTATAAATTCTACAACCCTCGAGGAATCGTAACTAAAAGCTGCCGAACGATCTCAGACCTAAAGGCTATACTTGCAATTCGCTCCAAAATTGCGATCCTCAACGCCTTCGAATGTCTTTCCATAAAATTTCCCTGGTTTTCGCTCCTCCCGGCTATAAATCATAGCTACCCCATATATCCCCCCCTTATCTTACCCCTTAGCCAATCTCTCTTTATCTCTCTCACTCCCACGTTTTACCCACATTCCAAACATTCCGAGCCCCCTTTAACGTTCGGCAGAGTCAAGTAGCCGCACCCTTCCCGCAGGGTGGCCAACCCTATCGCGAACATAACGATATTCGAATTGTCATCGATCCGCCATTTTGAACTTGGTCTCTACTTAAAAAAAATTTTTTTTTTTCATATTTCAACAAAAATTACTCTCGCATTTTTCAATCAGTCTCCCTTTCGTCCGCCCGTTACGTCACTCGTACAATAACGGGTGAACTTTTTCTTTTCACCGTTTTTCATCCCTCCAACCGACTCGCACCATAATCGAGCCCTAAGCTTCGGCTTATGCACGAGCTACACTCTTGCTACCGGTGCGTTCACGTGTGTTCGCAAATATTTGACCGTCGGCACGTTCTTCGCCGAGAGCGACTGCAGCGGCTGCCAGCCGAAGCTGCGTTCTCTGATGCTGATGTGAAAATTGGATTATCGATGACACGTGAATTTACGAGAAACTCGAGATGGGTGTCACTTTCAATTCACACACATATATATATATATATATACACATACATATATATAATCCATTGGAATTTTCAGTCAGTGAGGAAACTCGTACCAACAGTATCCAGTGATTTTGATTGAGGATTACCAACCACACGTTAGTACCGTACCATTAGATGATTTCCCTAAGCCGCAGTATATGGTATAGTACGGTAAATATGTACTATAGTATACATGCGTGTACTACAATGAACATATACTGGTATATATATATATATATTTATATAGCGTAAATATACAAAATGGAATTTACCATAGGCCATGTATATAGGTATATAAATTAAGTGAAAATAGATCAAGTAAGAAAGTTTACCCAAAAATCTACACAGCCAACCACATAAAAACTATCAGACGTAGAAAGTTATAAGGATGGATTCGTATTTGCCGCGCAATTCTCCGCGCCGCGAAGATTGCGAGTGGCGCCTCTGGCGGAATAATCTCAGTAACTTTCCTTTTTTTTTTATTCGGCCCAGACTTAGTACTCGACGCTCGCCCGAGGGTAAACGATCCACCATATGGATTGATCATCCCTCTCCGCCCCCCCCCCCGCCCCCCCCCCCCCCCCCCCCCTCCAACACGTGGCGAATTAGGCCGGATTTTTCCCAAGCTGAGCTTCTTTTTTCTTCTTCTGGTTTTCTTGCTTTCCTGCTTGGGAGAATCGTACGTGAGACTTTTCCCAAATCTACGTGTATATATATATATATAAGTATGTATATATATATACACCCGTATAGACACATATAGCTACTCCTCGTCATTTCCCTCAGGGACAAGGACGCAACTTGACGAATCGAAACTTTATCGTTAACGATACAATCTTTATTTGTCCACGTGAAAAGTAATTTAGTGACGATAATTTCGTCGCGTCAATATTTCGAGAAGTTATTTCTTTCACGTGCGTCACGTTTCCGACCATTTCGATAATCTTTCATTGCGAATAAATAAAAAAAAAAAAATTTTTTTTTTCCTCTCTCTTTCTCAATTCAAACGAAATCCTTTCGTTATCCATTCGATTGCTTCATCCATCTTGTATCCGAGAAAATTCTCAGGACTGATCAATTGCCGTCCGACGATTCCCACAGGAGTACCAACGCACCGCCGCAAATCGAACAAAAGCGTCTTTGCCCCCGGTAACCGAACTGAAGTTGGCCGCGTGCGGCAAATAAATGTATACTAAATTTATAGGCAACTCGTGAAGTTGACCACGTGGTGGTTTATTCAGGAGTATTCACTTGGCTCGTAATCAATGTGCTTATCTCGATAAATATATACAGGTATACACTCGACACGTAACACCTATAACTATATATATCGTCCGGATACATATAGGTATATATGAACGCACGTTAACCAGGTTCATAGGCTTTTTCGTATATTCAAGCCTGATAGGAGTATTCGAGGGGAGGGGGGGAGTCCAAGTGCCTTCTTGATCGTTAACCTGGGTTAGAGTCGATCTGGGACTTTAAATATTGTATATATGTATATAAAGGTGTGTATATAGTTATAGAGAGTCAAGGCGATTTTTAAACCTAGTACCCGTCTTACCGTCAAGGGTTCCCAGAGATGCAGACCTAAGGGCTGACCCTCATGGGTGAGGTATGGGTATGTATAACGAGACTAACCCTACGCCATTTTATTTCTGTTTCAGCCATCTTGGATGCGCACTAGAGAATACTGGGACGATAGCTTCGAGTCGAGATACGCTGAACTCAGTAAGGATCCCACGAGACCTTCGCTCAAGGTAAGGCAGGGGGTTCTTATGTAGATATGTGTATATATATATGTAACGAACAACTGGTATATAGTTAATGTATATGCTAAAGCGTATCACGTGTGCTCGAGATAGAGTTGGGAACGGAAAAAAAGTATATTTTAGCTGATGGAGCATTAATCTTGCATGTGGCTTAAGAACTTGAAATGACTTAGGTGAATGCGCACTGAGTGACGTGACCGGTGCTGTCATCTATGGGAGGAACCTTCGAAGCTTTTATCGACTGAGTAAATTTTAGCTCGCATCCGACGTTAGACGGGGAATGGGAGTACGAACGGATACGAATTTTGAAATCGAATAAAGATCTTGACGGAGTGTTGGGGGTTAACGGGGAAAATAATTAAAGTGGGTAAATCGATGGAAAGAAAAAAGGAAATAAGTAAATTCGGTAAAAATTTCTCGTAGGTAAAAATATTTTGTTTGAAATTTTTATTCAGTTATTCCAGAACAGCGTGAAGCTCGAACGCCGAGTAAGAAATACGTTGCTCGTAGTAAAATAGGAAAATTGCTATACAGGAAAGGTTGAATTATTAATGTGGTACGTTCGATTGCTGGTAGTGACGCGGTAACTGCCAAAGTGGATGGTTCGATGGGTATAGATATATGTATATTTACGGGAGAGACAAATCGAACGAGAGGGATGGACAGTCGCCGGTGAACTAGCGCGATAAATATTTTCCCGAGACATTCGCAAAGTTCGCGATCCTCGCGTCGATCCGCTGCTTCTTTTTAGCTCGAAGACGTCTAGACTCTCGGTCTGTAAATCGGATTACGGCCAAAGTTTCATTTCTAATGGGCGGAAGTGACGGACTCGCGTGTCCAGGACTCCAGGGGATCCTTGGATTTCGACAGAATTTATCCCACTTTTTTTTCCTTATGCGGTCTAGGTGCTTTTAGTTCGCGGATCAAAATATAGTAGATTGTACAACTAGGGAGGAAAACGGACGATTTCGACGAGCGGGAAGAATTTCGACGTGTTAGAAAAATTCATATTGTTTCCTTGAACTCTCGTGAGAAGCAGAAAAATACTATCACCTTACCCCCAGCTTAGGCCATCGTCCCTTTCTCATTGGTGCGACAAGGTGCAGACGTGGTCTAGATGCCTGGACCAGGTCTAGCTCCTTGGACCAGGTCTAGCCCCTCGGACCAGGTCCGGCTCTTTGGGCCAGGGCAAGGACCTCAGATGAAGGAGGGTCTTGAGAATATCGGATGATACCCCGAGAAACTAGGTCGGTATGTCGCACAATTAGATCCCGGGATGGTCTTATCTTTGTCAAGAGTAGGCAAGTAGGCTACTCGAAGAGAGTCCACGCTGATCCGAAAGAGGTCAAGTGGTCGTCCTTGAAGAAAATACCTCGAGCAAGACCTCGGATGAGCCTTGTCTTCATTTTCAAAGAATATTTGCGCTCCAGTTCTAATGGGCATAACTGAGCTAAAGTGGAAGAGCCAGATCGGCTCGCCCGGAGGGTCTTTCGCTGCTGAAACGGATATTGGTACCACTTCTTCTTCGAGACCAGGTTCCTCGAGGAAAAGTTTCGCGAGAGCATTCCTTGCCCGAGTTCCATTATCCGCAGCCATTGGAAATATCCGAAAAATGTCGTGAGCATTTCTGCGGGATGCCGAGGGCGGGTAGGATGGAGCAACCTTAGAGAAAGAAGAGCCCCCATCATCTCCCCGGTGAACGGTATGATAAAACGTGCTGGAGGTGAAGCTCGGAATAAGGGAGCCCTGGGGAATTCGAAGGATGAAGGACGGGGGGGGGGGAGCCTCCAGGATTGCCCTAGGGAAAGAGGCCCTCTACGTGACCTCCTCGTCGTGTCAGCGGCTTGAGGGCTCATTCGGTAGGAAAAGAATGTTAAACACGTCGCATACGTGGAAGACTCGAATCCTGAGGTCGTAGCTCGAACTAGCCAAAGAATTTTTCATTTTCATTCTCGCCGAATTAGACGCCCCCGCGAGTCCAGCTTCGTTCGCGTCATACTTCGTACCGTTCCTGAGACGTCAGCCTAAGGTCCTTGGTTATCTAGAGAGAGCGATAAAACGCGACGCGTGTTTATTTAGACGTAAAAATTTTTTTTCTTTTCAGATATTTTTATCTGGTATCCAGATAAGCCGGTATTATCCATTCGATATCAGATAATGTGCCGGTAGCACGTACTAGATAGTCTGGAGGATTTTACGTGTGAGCTCGGCCAAGCGTGGCCCAATAGTAGCCGACCGGTAATTATCGTTATCGAGACCTCGATCATTCTGTTTTCCAATTTTCCGCCTGCACGTTTCCCCAGTGCGGCTCAAGTTGGGCGCGTGAGCTGCAAGCTTTATATCCGAGGAGTCCGGCTTGCGAGCTTACCCTGTGTTCCGGGATACGTGGTGGGGCTGGTTTTCGTAAGACGGGCGAAGAAGACGAAAAAAAGAGAAAGAAGGTACCTGGAAGAATTTGGGGATAGGATCATTCGCTACCGGGAAGATTAAGAAGCTTTATTTTCTCTTGGTAAGCTCGAGAAGCAGATCGAGCTTAGCGCGTAACTCGCTCTGCTGATTCGTCGAAACGTCCAAAGGCAAAAGCTTGGCCGAGGCCAAAGGTCGGTCGCGACTCGGGAATCTAGTCGGACCTTTAGGGTCGGGTAAAAGTTATCGAGGTTAGGATCGTCCTGACAATCTGACAGATTCTGATCACTTTAGGAACGCACAGATGGGAAATAATTTATATAATTGTTCACCAGGGTCTTTGTTTTAGTCAATTAATTTTTTTTTATAATAAATTATTACGTTTCAGTCCTGATTTTAACCCTCGTCAGTGTGATCGAGACTGTCTGCAGCCATGTGTTTAGGATCGTTTGACATCTGTCAGTTTACCTGGAGCCGCTATTAAGCCTGGCTGTCAAAAACACCAATTCACACGCATCACCCGGCTAATCAGCCTAGCGAAAAGGCAGCAGCAGTCATTGAAGTACGAAAAGACGGGGGGAGGCTCGTTAGACTTAACGGGCCTCTGGTATTTTATAAATTTGGAAGATTCTTTTGTTCCAAAAATTTTTTTCTCACGTCAAAAACTACGACGCGTGCTCGACTTTGGAAAATTTGTACAGTCGGCCGACAAAGCGACGAAACCTTAAAGACGGACCCGCAAGACGAATATCGAAATGAAAATTATCATACTTCACTTTGACGTGGCTACCGGTAAAGACGACGGTGCCTTTCGCCTCGTTGGAAATCGAGTTTGACAGGTTTGACAGTGGCAGATCGTCATTGGCCGTTGTTGACAATGGAGCCTGACGGCGTTCCAAAACACGAGCAACAATTACGTGCCGGCTTGCGAACTTGAATTTCGAACAGGACGCAGCCCCGGAAATTGAGGCCGCGGAGCGCTCGTGCCGCGACTGCTCTGATGATAGTTTGGGATTGGGTCAGGTCAGGTCATGCCAGGTCAGGCTGGGTCGGCCAGGCGTCTAAGCACCCTAGGTACGTGGGTACAAAGTGACCTAACCTTCCAGTCAAATAATACTTATCTCCTGGAAATAATGTCTCCTCGTTAAACGCAGCTGACTCTTGTCTAACTGTGCCTTTAACTCTCGACCTTATAACCTTTATCATTTTTTTGTAATCACCTAATAATTACGAAATTTTTTTTTTACTTTTGTATCAACCGTGAAATATTTTAATTCGCGTATCCTTCTGGTCCTGTGTCTTATAGAGATGAAATTTTTTTTTTTTCACGTAAAACTGTCGTTTCCGCGTAAATAGCTAGAGAGGAAATTTTTCGTACGAGAATGTAGGGACCATTTTTTTTTTTTTTTTCAAAAATCGATTTTTATCACACGCTCCGAAATTGTCCTTCTAACAAGGTCCTCGTGCAAGTTTCAAGGAATATTATTTCTTATGGCTGTGTTAAGGAGGAAGCAGAAAACATAGCAGAGGCTAACAGTGGTGCGAATATGGCGCACTATTCCCTTGTTAAGGGCAAATCGGAGAATATTGGCCTGTTTATGCCCCAGGACCGAAAGATCCTAAGGACGGGAATCAGATTGCCGAACGCCGTCGCTGCCTGGTGGCGTCGTCGTTCTCAATCCAAGTGAAAAAAAATTTTACGTTCTCGACTATTACAAGGCAGCAGTGGTTCTCATTTTTTTTTTACCGTGATATTCGTCGATTTATCGAAACGCCAAAAGTCGTGCGACGTGGATGGGCGATTCTGGGATAAAAATGGGATGGTGTGAATTTTGAAATTTTTTTTGCAAAATTTCTCACACGTCAATGATATTTCTTAAAATTAAACCTGCAAACCCGCCGAGGACTCCGAGAAACTATTTCGAGGATAAATTACAGTCGCGGTATCGTCGAGAAGGAATTCGGCATCGTGAACGCGATTAGTCGAGTCGTTATTAAATTTATACATCTACGGAATCTGGCGGCACTTGTGGAATTTCTATTGCCTATAGTTTATCCCTGAAATTGCGCTCCGAGAATATCATAGAAACGACCCCCCCCCTTAATACTGTCTCCTCGTTTCTCTCGGTCTTCGCTTAAACGATACTCTTCACGCGATTTTCAAATCTCCCGCGCTTTCTCTTGATTGTCGTTTAAGCCGCTCATAACCTCTTTGATTTATTACCACAACTTTTAAAGGTCCTGCGCTTTCGCCTTGTACCGTCTTTATTTTCGTGCTCAAAGTTTCCACATGTAATATATATATATATATATATAATATCGTAATAACAATGAATTTTCATACCCAATTCCCTAACGAATATTTCTCCCTGAAACATCCCGTGAGCCACCGATTAGCTCTGATCCTCTTGGAATCTTCCGGACCAAAATTCCGCTTGCGCGTAAGATCAATATCAATCGAAAGTTAATGGCGAAGGAATTACCGAACCTCGTGCATTATTAAGATCTTGGGGCCCTGCCCGATCCACTTTCGTCGTTCCTCCTTTTTACTAACCGCCACGAGCCTGCGGCGGAAACTTTCCGAACTATACTTAAACTTAACGGCTTTTCTTTATCGGGTACGCTTTTTGTTCGCCCCCTATTCCTTTTTTATCCTCTCTCCCTGTACTCTCGTTTGGTTTCTCTCTCTGTCCTTTCTTTTTTCTTTTCTTCTCTTTTCCCTTCCCTCCCTCCCTTCTTCGACTGCCCCCCCCCCCCCCCCCCCCCCCCCCCCCCGATACTTCGTGCGTAGATTCGTTCCCGAGTTTCGGGAATGTTCGATCGCGCGGAAGGAGCGAATTTTGCCAGACGAGTTATCTGGGCTTATGAGTAATCTTCTTTACCGACTTGACCTAAGCTGATGTAAACTAGAAAAATTACAAGATGGGAAACCTACCGGTAAGGATGCCAGAGGAAATGACAAAGGAAATACGAGTCGCGCGAAGAGTAATTAACGTAGCGTGAGCCGCCATCTTGTTTCACGAAAGGAAAAAAAGAAACTTTCCTACTTCCACGTGCCATTCCGATTGCTTTGCTTTCCCTTCATAAATATCTCAACCTGATCGTTCCTCTTCGTGCATGTTCGTACGATCTCGTGACACGAAATCCTACGATATACATTACTGTATGTGTACATATATTTACGATACGAATATATATATATATATATACATCGTATATGAAAACGTATCCCTATTTATTACAGGTCATGACTATTTACGTATACGACTGCATTCGACCTAGACTGTAGCAAACGACATCGGAAAGTCTTTAAAATAATTTCCACACGAGTTATCACGCATCCCCTGTCCTTTTAACAACTTTTTCCCCTCTTACGCTTTTTCGATTCTCCCCTTCGTTCCCGCTCTATCGGTTCCCCTCTTCGTAAAATCTTCTCGCCGCCCAGAACCTTCTAGAACGTTCTAGTACGTTACGAGGTCGACTCTCGCGTGAGACGCATCACGAGGAGACGCGAAGGGCAGCCCGGCAGCCCTCAGGACTTTTAGAACACACAAGAATATTTATAATACTGAAGGATACCTCGTGTCACGTTCCTCCTGCTTTGGTTGAGACACCGTCACTGGGATGGCGCTGGCGTCGCTCGGCTTCGCCCTATCCGGTAGAGGCAAGACTCGTTGACTCTCGAGTGCACTCTAGACTAATTTCAAGATGGCTTCCGTGACGCTTCAAGAAATTTATATTCCTCCACTTGCATATATTTATTTAGCCAACTATTTCTACGAGGGTCTGACTGTAGCCCAGTAGCTTGATTATTTTTTTATCTATTGCGTCATGTCGTATCTCAGCATCCACAATGGACCGTTCGATTTTATTCGATCTCCACGTCCTTCCGAAACTGAAACCCATGAAAATGAGAGATTGAGAATAAGAGTTTTTGGAGGCTTCGCTTTTTTGATGTCGACGTCCAGTGTTTAGGAGAGTCTCAAAGTGTCCGCCCCCCTCCCCCCTCTATCTCTCTGTCTTTCAAATCGTCTCAACCTTCGAGAACGATTCCCTTAGTGATCCCGTGAAAAGATCCTTAAAAAGAAGCTGCGTAGGCAAATAGATGGGTTACATCCAAGATGACGAAGGTCGAATCTTTGGATCATCTTAAACGAACTGGACCTTTTTGTGACTTTGAAAAAAAAAAAAATTTTTTTTTTTCTCTCACATATCCATAACATGTCCTGTACACGTTTAACACGTGTCCACAGTGACGTGCGATTTGCATAACCTAAATGCAAATATTTGCGTTTTACCCAGAGTGCAGTTCTCTTTGTCTTTCGCCCGTAAGAAATAGCTCTGACGACTTTCCTCAAGGCTGCTTCTCGACCCTCGGTGCAAGGATTACATAAAATACGGGATATTGCGTTTTAAGCGCGAACCAAAGTGCTCTCGTTTATGCGTCCACTGAAGGATCGCAGGATTTTCCCGGTCACAAAGGATCCTGGTCGCGGCGGCTTCTTGCGCCTCGACTTCCGTCCTTCGAACGTGCAGAAACATCGGAAGGTAAATTTTCACGGAAGACTCGTATTGCAAAGACATTTTACTCCTCCCACTGCATGTTTCGCGCTGTTATCGACGAGTTTGTTATCATTATTAGATCCCCTTGACTTTATGTAAAAGAAAGGAAAAAAAAAAAAAAAATTCCTCACTTCTTAAACAGTACAAGGGATATTTGATCCCCTAAGCTTTTTACTTCTCTCCTTTCCTCGACTCGACTTCCCGGGGGCTCAAACTTGTCTCGCAGATCGATGAGTGATGTTGAAAAAAAAAAAAAAAAAAAAGAAATGCGCGCGAACAAACAACAGGGTAAAGTTTCGAGGGGTTTCTGGAACATTCGGGACTCACGAGTCGAAAAATACGTAAAACCAAAAACCCCGAGGCGCCACCGAGTCCTGAATTGGAAACAGCCATGTGTGGAGTCTATAAATTTTTTTTTTTTCTTTCCTGTAATTCGCAAATATTCATCAACCTGTCACAATAATATTCGGCGCAGACGTAAGTACGTTTGACGATGATGAAAAAAAAAAGAAAAAAAAAAAATTTACGTAACGACTAAAATATTTGAATCCGAAGTAGACTCCATAAATGTTCCCGAGTAGCTATCCCACGAGAAATCCTTTTAAGGGCGTAATTCAGGTTGATAAATTTCCGAGCTTATCTCCATGGTTAAACATTAGGATGATCCGCATGCGAGGAGCAATTCGAATTTAGTCAGGCGCAAGTACCTAGGTACCTACAGTGAGGATAGGACGTATAGGGTAAAACCGTGGAGAAGTTGGAGCAGGGAGTAGGTAGCTTGAAAGAGGGTGAAGCTTGTGTGTGTCTTCGATCTAAGGTTCAGTCGGTTCAGTCCTGGTCGTAGGGAGCCGAAGGGAGGGGATAGCGAGTATCAGGGCCGTATTAAAGGGGTCCAGTACCCAAGCGCAGTCTCATGCATATCAATGAGGTCCAGGCCTCTGACGGGTGCTGAACGTTCATCCGGTCCAGTTTCCAACTTTGGCTTAGCTTTCACGCGCAGCCTCTTCCACCCTCTAATTAACGCCGGCTACGTTCCTGGGGACATTCATTAAAATTCTACAGGGTGTTTACGTGCTTTTTAACCGATGACCACCCTCCCCGACCACCCTTATACCCCGCTTTTTCATCTGCCGGACTTCAAACCCCCTTCGCAACCTAGGACCAGGTGCCCGTACGTACGAAAATTCAAATCCAATAGCTTCGTCTGGTACGACCCTTAATTTTCATCCCTCTGTCGGAGCTGATCCAAAAGAGCAGCGACTGACCAACCCCAGACAGGCTCTCTATTACGAACTACGTATCAGGGCTTAACGTGCCATTGGCTTCCCATATGCTGATTACCGGTGAACGAATATATCGCCGGTTTCTGACCCTTTGCGACAGTGGTGCTCAACCTGATTTTTTTTTACCCCCCTTGCCACAGCGACGATCAGCGGTGAGTCTATGGTCGGTGCTAATTTATTCATCAGGCACGGAGGGATAGCTTTGCGAACGCCGTAGAGAGGAAATAATAAAAGCCGGGTTTACAATGAAAATATAAAAGCTCGTAACCAGACGCAACAATGTACGGGGTGGACTTTTTCTCTAGTTTTCATTGGTGCTCGAATGCGCTGCTCGTCGTCAGTTTTTACGATCTGCGTTCACTCGCGGCGACCTAAAGTCACGGAGTGACTATCGGATAGGGGTCACCGTGAGAGCCACTGACCTTTACGAGTAACAACGCCGGCGCAACGCCAAAGCACATTGTTAGCGGGAATCGCAACGATGAAACATGGACCACGTAGATACGAGACACGTAGCGGGATTTCACAAAATTACCAATCCGGCCCATCGAGAGACTCTATTTACAGTTTACGGACTTTCGTGTGTATTATCGCGAATATCGATGATATCGAATCCAATGAGGATAGTACTATTAAAATTACATGGAGGTCATAGCTCAACTCTTCGCACGGGAAATTGCTTTTGCGAAGCATCCCCGATAATTTCGTTAACTAGTAATTATAGGATTATAAAGTGAAAAAATATTGCAATATATTTTTTTCATCGACCCCTCTAATTTTTATTTTCCGTATAACAGGATAATTGAGCACTAAAAAGCACGACGATCGGTCCAGCGTTAAATTATGTGGAAAATTCATTTTTTTTTTTAATAATCTTTTCCTTTTTCTCTGTTTTAGGTTATTCTGGTACCGCACAGTCACACTGATCCAGGATGGCTCAAGACCTTCGAGCAATACTTTCACAGCTCCACCAGAGGAATTCTGAACAATATGGTAACGAAGCTCCAGCAGTTGCCGAACATGACCTTCATCTGGAGCGAAGTCTCGTTCTTATCACTCTGGTGGGAGAGGTACAGCATCCGAAAAATTAATTCAATCTTGAAATCTTCTTTTCCCACTTTGGATTCTCCGAGTTCGTATCAAGAGTCCCAGTTTCGGCTTTTTCTCTATTTCTTTTGAATTTCACTCTGGACCCTGCGGGATGCTGGGAAGCGTCATTTCTGGATCTACTCTCAGGGTCTGCGTCTCGGACGAGAGACCTCAGTAAAATGAGCCATTGGGGCCGGTTGAACTTCGACGGAGGAAGTGAGACGAAAGTGACTTGTTATCTCATTGGAGATGCAGTTGAAAAGGAGTTGGGGGGAGGGGCGGGGGGGGGGGGGATAAAAAAAGGGTGGAGGGTGAAAGGAATGAAAGGGTACGGAAACAAAGGACGGTCGCGTGAAAAGGAAGCCATCCGAGTTGGCCTCGACGCTTCGCTACTCCTGGAAGTGCATAGGATGCAAGTGCATACAAGTGCCACTTCAAAGCGTACAGAGAATTTTGCTTTTCAGGAAATACTGTGCATATACTATATCTATATATTCAGGAAGTTTTTCTCGCAATTAACGTCCAGTGATGCTGTAAGTTTTTTGTTTTTTTTTTCGTGGACCTTATTTTAAAAAATCTCAAAATACAATTGTACGCTTGTCTTCGAGATGTAGGAGAAAGGATAAAATTTTTTTAAAAGAAATCGATTGAATTTTTAAAAACTTTTTATAGAATAAATCGGGTTCTTATTCCGACTGGCTGTTTTTGTATTTTAATGAGCTTTGCTGGTCCATTCGAAATTTCGCAGCCTCTTCCAAAGTAAACTGTACGAATTCAATCGGTCCTTTGTACGCGTCACGGAGAAGATTCGAATCTCGAAATTCAAGAGTTTCGTTTCTCTCTTTCTCTTATCGACTCGTCTTTATCTTTACCCCTTCCACCGTCTACTCCTCCTCTTTTGGGAGAAGAGCAGAAGAATTAAATCGAATGGGAGAGATCGTCGCAGCTTCACTTTGGACAGTCCCGAGGGACTCTTGGAAGTCCTCCGAAGGCTTCGTGCGACCGTACTTTCGTAATCGTCTATCCTGTTCTTTCTCTTTGCAGCGCCCATCCGACGAAGAAGGCGGTCGTCAAGAGACTCGTCAAGGAGGGTCGTCTCGAAATGACTACTGGAGGCTGGGTAATGACGGATGAGGCCACTTCGCATATGTACGCCATGCTGGACCAGCTGATCGAAGGTTAAAAATAAATCAGAATTTTTTTATCCTACAAACATTTTCGCCACTCTTAATTCAATGAAAAATACTGAACAGGATACAAAGCGATAGACTCGTGCATGTACATACATACATAGTATAGCAATCTTGAGGAGGGTAAAGATTTTTCTTTAAAAATTCACAAGTACCGGGGACATTTTTTAAGGACCTAACGAGCCACAAATACCACCCTTGAGAAACGGGCTGAACACCTTAAGAAAAATGTCATCTTGCCAGGAATGAATAGGAGTTACAACTTGCTCATATAACTCTTGACAAGTAAAATCACTTATCATATTTCAGAGGGATTTTCTCCCCTTTTTCCAACTTTCTCTCTTTCTCCATTTCTCTTTGATCGCTTTCTCTCTCTCTCCTACCTCCCTAGCCTCCCCCCCTGCTCTAACCTCTCACAGTAAGTTCTTGTTTCTAGACTCTGGTACCTACATTCTAGGGGTTGATTCTACCTGACGTAGGACCAGTTGGTATTTTAAGATTTTTTTTCTAAAGGGGATGAAAAGTCCAAATTTCAAAAAATTTAATAAATATCAAAAAATTGGGAGGCTTGTGAAACGATGTGAAAAATGGTAGTTAAAATCGGTGGTAACGAAAGAGGTAGATACAGAGGGGGTAGGTACAGAGGGGGTAGGTACAGAGGGGGTAGGTACAGAGGGGGTAGGTACAGAGGGGGTAGGTACAGAAGGGGTAGGTACAGATACTATACCTATCAGGAGACTGTATGGGAAAAGCGTCAAATATATAAAAGAGCCAAAATAAAGTTGTGAGGGTTGTTCATGGCTGTCTGGGACACAGGGGGTAGTCTGTTTGAGATTTATTCCACGGAGGGATGAAATGGAACGAATAGAAGTTTTCTTAGGGGAATTGAAAGTAATGGCGATGGTCTTATACAAACCACGAGGAATCTCTTTCAGCCCCAACCGGAAATACGAATTAATTCGTTTTCTCAGGCGATTCTCACCGACCGTGAACCCTGGAACTTCCGTGAAAGCCGCAAGGGGCGCAACCAGTCGTTACTACGTTGGCCTTTGGGAAGTGCAACTGCCGGGAAGGGGGGGGGGGGGGGGGGGTAGCAGCTAATCGTT